>PVKV010003103.1:134317-151770 GCA_004027835.1 Alouatta palliata | reverse complement strand
AAAAAAAAAAAAAAAAGAAAAAAAGAAAAAAAGAAAAAAAAATGTTAAAATCAATATATGACAATAATAGGCCAGGTGCAGTGGCTCATGCTGTAATCCCAGCACTTTGGGAGGCCGAGGCGGGTGGATCACCTGAGGTCAGGAGTTCGAGACCAGCCTGGCCAATATGGTGAAACGGTGTCTCTACTAAAAATACAAAAATTAGCTGGGCATGGAGGCAGGCACCTGTAATCCCAGCTACTTGGGAGGTTGAGGCAGGAAAATCACTTGAACCCAAGTGGTGGAGGTTGCAGTGAGCCAAGATCGTGCCACTGCACTCCAGTCTGGGAAACAGAGCAAGACTCCGTCTAAAGTAAATAAATAAATAAATAAATAACAATAATGATTATGCTGCTAATGATTTAAAGACGGGGTCTCACTCTGTTGTCCAGGCTGGAGTGCAGTGGCACAATCATAGCTCACGCAGCCTTGAACTCCTTGCCTCAAGTGAGCCTCCCACTGTGGTCTCCCAAAGTGCTGAAATGACAGGCGTAAGCCACTGCACCCAACTAAATACCTAAATATATATATTTTTAATTTTTTTTTAAATAAAGATGGGGTTTCACCATGTTGGTCAGGCTGGTCTTGAACTCCCAACCTCAGGTGATCCGCCCACCTTGGCCTCCAAAGTGCTTGGATTACCACGCCCAGCCTAAACACCTAAATATTAAAAGAGAAACTGTTTCTCTGCCACCACTTAAAATCAGCTTTGTTCTGTGTTGGGTTTGTATGTGGTCCATGCTGGGGCCACAGACAGTACACCCCTCTCCTCTGCCATTGAACAAATGCAAAGCCTCAGGCCCAGGCCCAAGCACCACCTCCCAGCTTTACCAACGTGCAGATCCTGGATTCGATACTCCAGGAGTGTGGCCTCGGCAGGTCTGGGCGGGGCCCTGATTCAGTGTGTTGAACACGCTTCCTGGAAAAGCAGCTGATGTGCAGCTGGGGCAAGGACACCCCCTGGACCAGGAGGACCCTAGGGGGTCTTCCCTCAGCAAGAGGCCTATGCGTATGGATGCTGGGGTGGGAGGCCAGTCCGCTGGCTGTGGTGGGACCCTTGGGGTGGGCCCGGACCTCCATCCTGGGCCATCTTAGCACAGCTCTCTTGGGCTCTGAAGAGCCTTATGGACCCCAAGAACCTCAGTCTTGGCCTCCCTTGCTGCCATCACATGGCCGGGGACGGATGGCAGCCTCTCCCCTTCTTACCGTCAGGGCCTGGATCGCCTCCCACTCCTGTGGGGACTGGATCTTGTGGGCCAACAGCCGGGTGGCAAGCGGAGGCCTGGGTGGGAGGAACAACATGGAGTCAGAGTCACCATGGAGTCCCAGTCACCCTAGGGGAGGGCCACCATCCCAGCCCATCAGGACTTCAACTTCAGTCCTCCTCCAAGGAGCCTTGGTTACCCTAGGGGAGGGCCACCACCCCAGCCCACTGGGACTGCAGCCCTCCAGGGCTTCCGTGGGCATATGCAAAGGCCCAGCTCCCTCTCAGATCAGATGTGGCCTGGGATTGTGGCAGGGCAGGGCCAGGCAGTGAGTGCAGGTGGGGCCCTTCAAAAGGTGTGAGTTCAGCCCCTGGGCTGGCTTGACTACGAGCTCTGATGTGTCACATTCTTGGCTTGGCTTGCCATAGAGACAGCTACAATATGCCACGAGAGACGGGCAGACACAGTTCCCTGGAACTCAAGGTGGCAAAGGATATTCTGCTGTGGCAAATCAGAGCAGCTTCATGGTGGAGATGGTGATACCATCTACCAAACTGTAAAAGGCCTGTCACTAGTGACGGTAACGGCTCACACATGCTGAACACTGGTCATGTGTGAGGAGCGGTCTATGCACTTTCCTGACTAAGGCAGGCAGCACCATCATTCCCGCTTCACCCTGGGAAGTTCCTTCAACTGTGAAGAAACTGAGGCTCAGAACAACCATTCACCTAAGGTTACTCAGCTAAGAGAGGGGATGGGACCCGCACCCAAGCAGCGTGACCCCAAAGCACACACACCACTGTCTGTGGTTCCCAAACTTCAGTGTCACCTGCGGAGCCCACTACGAATGTCCACTCCTGGCTGGGTGGAGTGGCTCATGCCTGTAATCCCAGCACTTTGGGAGGCCGTGGCGGGCGGATCGCCTGAGGTCAAGAATTCAAGACCAGCCTGGCCAACATGGTGAAACCCTGCCTCTACTGAAAATACAAAAATTAGCTGGGTGTGGTGGCAGGGGTCCGTAATCCCAGCTACTTGGGAGGCTGAGGCAGGAGAATTGCTGAACCTGGGAGGCGGAGGTTGCAATGAGCCAAGATTGTGCCAATGCACTCCAGCCTGGGCAAGAGAGTGAGACTCCACCTCAAAAAACAAAAACAAAAACAGAAAGGACATTTCTGACAAGCATTCTAGGTGATTCTTTGTTTTGTTTTGATGGAGTCTCACTCTGTTTCCCAGGCTGAAGGGCACTGGCCCAAATCTTGGCTCACTGCAATCTCTGCTTCTTGGGTTCAAGCAATTCTCCTGCCTCAGCCTCTCGAGTAGCTGGGACTACAGGCACATGCCACCATACCCAGCTAATTTTTTTTTTTTCCTTTTCTGAGATGGAGTCTCGCTCTGTCGCCCAGGATGGAGTGCAGTGGCGCGATCTCAGCTCACTGCAACCTCTGCCTTCTGGGTTCAAGTGATTTTCCTGCCTCAGCCTCCTATCTGGAACGACAGGTGCGTGCCACCACACCTGGCTGATTTTTTGTATTTTTAGTAGAGACATGGTTTCACTGTGTTAGCTAGGATGGTCTCCATCTCCTGACCTCATGATCTGCCCTCCTCGGCCTCCCAAAGTGCTGGGATTACAGGCGTGAGCCACCGCGCCTGGCCCATGCCCAGCTAATTTTTGCATTTTTAGTAGAGACAGGGTGTCACTACATTGGCCAGGCTGGTCTCAAACTCCTGACCTCTGGTGATCCACCTGCCTCGGCCTCCCAAAGAGCTGCGATTACAGGCATGAGCCGCTGTGCCCAGCCAACATTCTAGGTGATTCTAACACAGGTAGTTCTGGTTCTTCCTTGAGCAAAGGGCCTTGGCTTCCTCCCCCTTGGGGAACATGCGGTTCTCCCTCCGGGTGGCCCTTCTCCATAAGGCACTGGCTGCGGGTCTGGCAGGCCTGGGTTTTATGAAACTCAGGACTAGCATTTTCTCTCTGTGAGATGTGGGGGCAGATCTGAGTCCTCTGAGCCTTGATTTCTTTACCTGTTAAATGAATCCAGCAAGGCCCACCACCCCAGAGAGTGACACACAAGCAACCTCATCGCTTTGTTACTATGTTAAGAATAAAAACTGGGTCTCCATCCACCCAGGTCACTGTACCCGAGACTGGGGTCTGGAGAGTGCAGTGCAGGTGCAAACAAGCGGGGCGGCCACCTACCCCTCAAAGTCCTCATTGAGCTGCTCACAGAAGCCGTTGATGCTGGCCCAGTCGAGCTCCTTGTTCAGGGGGTTTGTGGCTCTATC
Organism: Alouatta palliata; assembly: GCA_004027835.1. NCBI lineage: Eukaryota > Metazoa > Chordata > Mammalia > Primates > Atelidae > Alouatta > Alouatta palliata. Next base: position 148,240 of record PVKV010003103.1, on the reverse strand, counting down.
TGGAAAAGGAGAGCGGGGGTCACTGTGGCCCAGCAGTGGGATCCCCGCTCTTCCGCTCCTGACTCTGGCAAAGATGTGGTCAGGAGTGGGAGAGGAGTGTGACTGAGCACGTGGGAAAGCTCTCCCCTTGCCTTCCTGCCCTGACAGCCTTAAGACCTGAGCGTGGGTGTAAACGAACAGATGAGCACAGCTGCCCTCCAGACACTTTAGACACTACGGTCGGGGTCCTTCCCCTCCTCTTCACTCCTCCCACCCCTGCAGCTGGACCCCTCATGCCAGCCCCACCTCCTCTGATTTGGCTGAGTACAGTGTCCCCACAATTCTCATGGAATTGGAATTTATGCTCAGAGGAGATCCAGAAGTAAGGGAGAAAACATCATGCTCCTGCCCTCAAGGAGCTGTGTAGCTGGGAAGTGGGCCACAGGAAGCTAGGTTCTCAATAAAGTGTGACAGAGGGACGCCAAGGAGCTGTGGAAACCTGGAGGAGGGGACTCAGTTCAGTTTGGGTCCGGGGAGGCTGCCTGGAAGAGGCAACACACAAGCAGGGACCAGGAGGACTCGTCCGAGCTGGAGCTGGCCCACCTCTGACCCCGCTCATGGCTGCATGGCCAGGAAAGATGCGGGTAACCACACGAGGAACAGCGTGAGGGGCCTCAGTAAGGACTGTAAGTTTTACCTCCTGCCAGGTTCAAAAAGCCCTCATTTTGGAAGTGGCTCAGTGTCCCTTTCCCTAATCCTCTCCTCCTGCCCAGGGTAGCAGTGCTGGGTCAGTTCTCTCGTCTGTGTCCCCCAGCTGGCTACGGCACTGAACCCCAGCCACTCATGTCCACACCTGTCTCCCCTCGGCAAATGAACGAATGCATGAGCAGTCAGCTGCAGGCAGGTAGGGGTGAGGTTCTGGGGAAGTCTGAATCCAGAAATGGGCAGTGGCAAAACAAGAGGGCAGACAGGTCTACAAGAAGTGAGTGGTAAACATGACCAGATAGTTACCCCTTTAACCCGCAATACTGGTTAAACAACAATCTAGGTTACATGCTTCCCTGAACCTCCATTTCCCCAACTTGTAAAGTTGAAGTGAAATATGGATTTTTTTTTTTTTTCGAGACAAAGTCTTGCTCTGTCACCCAGGATGGAAATGTATGGAGTGGATGGAGTGCAGTGATGAGATCCCGGCCCACCGCAACCTCCGCCTCCCAGGTTCAAGCGATTCTCCTGCCTCAGCCTCCCGAGTAGCTGGGATTACAGACATCCACCACTATGCCTGGCTAATTTTAAAAAAATTTTTAGTAGAGATGGGGTTTCACCATGTTGGTCAGGCTGGTCTGGAACTCCTGACCTCAAATGATCTGCCCACCTCAGCCTCCCAAAGTGCTGAGGTAACAGGTATGAGCCACCGCGCCCAACTGAAATATAGATTTTGGATGACAGAATACTTTTTGGAAGGGAAGGCCAGGGAGGCAGCCAGAGCCCAATCTTCATTTCTCCACAGCCGGCCTCTAAGTGTCACCCCTTCCCAGCCAGTTCCGCCGAAGCCTGAGCACCGAGCTGAGGGTGTGGAAGGACCCAGCCCAGGTGGTAGAACAGAGGAGGATCTGTGAACAGGAGGCGGGAGACTGACCCAGCCTGTGGTGCCTACCTTGGGCCATACGTTACGGTAGGTGGTCCAAAGCCCTGGAATTCCAGTGGCTGGTAGCCATTCATCCAACTCAGATTTAAGTATTCTGGGTGCTGGAGCTCCAGCAGTGAACAAAGTCCCTGCCCTCCTGGAGCTCACGGCCCAGCAAGAGAAACAATGAATATTCAAATTAATAAACCCAGTGTACTGCAGGCAGCTGCAAAATGTTACAGAGCAAAGCAGAGCAGGGAGAAGTGCAGAAAGCCTGGGGGGTGGGGGGCTGCTCTCCGGGAAGGCTCTCAGAGCCCTGGGGGGCTGCTCTCGGGAAGGCTCTCAGAGCCCTGGGGAGCTGCTCTCTGGGAGGGCTCCCAGAGGTAATGCTGAGTTGAGATCAGAATGACAAATGTTCTCTCTGGGTCTAGATCTCTGTTACAGGAGCCCCACAAGACTCTCCAGTCCCTCAGAGAAATGAAGCCCCTGTTGACCTCCTGGGATACCATGAATATGACCCTTCCCACCCCAGGGGTAAGGGTAACTGTCTACTCTGCCTCTGCGTCCCCAAACAAAGCCAGGGGAACACCAGTCTAAAGTCAGAATCACCGCCCATTCAATGATATCCAGCTGGAAGACCCTAAAACAGGAAGTCCCTTCAAGCGTCAAAGACATGTGAGTCGGAGTGAGGTCAGAGAAGCTGATTCTGGACTGCTCCTGGGTCAGACGCCAGTGAAGAGGAAGCGCGGGCATCATGAGACATCATGTTTCTCCCCCTGCATCTGGCTTAAAGCCAGGGCCTCCAGGTCCAAGGAGATCTGACTGACCTCCTTGGCCCTTAGCCCCTGACCCTCAGCTCTCTTAATTCTACCAGGGGGGAGAACCCTTTCTAGCAGGCAGTTGGGGAGAACACTGAGAGAGAGAGGGAAGTGTTTCACAACAGGGTAAGACTCCACCCTGTCACTCCACAGTGCTGGCAATAACAGCAGTTACCTCCAATGGCCCGGACGCCTGTAAACTCAGCACTTTGAGAGGCCTACGTGGGCAGATCACCCGAGGTCAGGAGTTTGGGATCAGCCTGGCCAACATGGTGAAACCCCGTCTCTAATAAAAATACAAAAATTAGCCGAGTGTGGTGGTGCACACCTGTAATCCTGGCTACTCAGGAGGCTGAGGCAGGAGGATCGCTTGAACCCGGGAGGTGGAGGTTGCAGTGAGCCGAGATCGTGCCACTGCACTCCAGGCTAGAGAACAAGAGTGAAATTGTCTCAAAAAAAAAAAAAAAAAAAAAAAAGAAGCTACCCTTTACCTCCACCCTCCACAAAGGAAGAGGGAAGATCTCACAATTCTGCAAGGACACAAAGGGGAAGGAAAGGAGAAAATCCCAGCCCCAATGTATCAGGGCCCAGTCAAACCCAGGTATCTCTAACTTCTGCCTGCGTTTAGACTCTCTGGACTCTCAGAAAACCGCCACTGTTGCTAAACCTGAGAATGTTTTTTATGACCCACAGCTCAAGTCCTGTGTTTGAGATCAGTCAGCCCCAGTTGCTGCTGAGACCCAGGTAGACATTTGAGGCGTTCACAACAGTCCAGGGCTGCTGAGTGCCCCTTTTCCACCCCCTTCCCCTCTACTGGCTAGAATGACTCTGAAACAGCCCTGGAGATGATGTGGTTTTGGGGCCAACCTCACGGTTCAACTCTGCTCAAGCCTGGCTTAAAAGGGGCCAGCCATGACCCCAAACCACGCTGCTGGTGTGTCCGGGTTCAAGAGGCTTCTCTGAGGCCCTGGCAAAGACGGGGCTCTAACAGCAGTTAAAACCTTGGGAGAGAGCCTTCACTAGACCAGGGAAAAGCCAGCCACGGTTTTCAGGGGCAGAGTCCAGGAGCACGACTGTGAAAGCGGAGGATCATCAGGGCTGTGGGTTAAGGAGCTCAGGTGGAGGGTTTGGGGCTAGGAAGCCTAAGCAATAAGAAGCTGTGTCTGAGAAGGAATAAGAAAAAAAAGGGATGCAGAGGCCTTTGAAGGAAGTTCAGCAAGAGCTGGGAAAGGCATCTTGGAGGCTGAGGGTCGAGGCTGAGGGTAGTGACAGGGAGCTTGGAATTATTAATACTTCTGGAGTGTAAGACTAGACCTTTCCAAGCCTGTAGGGTGCGGGCGTTTCTCACTGTGTGGCCAGAGACCGGGAGCGGGCGGCGGTAGGAATCATATGGGGCAGTGGGTCCTCCCTTCCTGGACGGGGTAATGAGCAGATGTGAGTAGCTGTGGGCACCAGGAACGCCATGCAGGGCCAGAGTGGATTCCGGGCCTTATAATAGCAGGGTCCCTCCCTCCCGGGTATGAGATGCTACCCGGGGGGCAACTACTCCGTGGAGCAACGTGAGCCTGGGGGGCTGGAGGCTGCTCTCTCCGTCCTGGGGGTTCCCGGCCCAGCTCACTCCCCCTCCCAGGGGTCGTGGCCCAGGGACCGAATGGGTGGGCGGCGCCAGCTCCCACCACCGGGCCGCGCAACCGCAGGGGTCCTCCAGAGCTACAGGGTCTGAGGGGCCGACTCAGGACACCGCCCCTCCCGGGCCGGGGGCGGGGCGTGAGGAGGGGGCGCCCCGTACCACGCCCCCGCCGGGAAGGGGACCGCCTTGTGCCCCCGGTTCCGGTTCCGGTCCGGCCCGCGCCCCTCCCGGACACTTACTGATTCGCGCCTCCAGAGTCTCCGGCTCCATCGCGGGCTCCATCGCGGGCTCCATCCGCCACGGGTCCCCAGCCTCGGCACCGCCCCCCGCCCCCTGCAGCTCTCGCGGGACCTCCTGGGCACCGCCCTCCGCCGATTAAAGGGGTAATGTCGGCCCCGACGCGCGGGAGCGACGCACGGGCGCGCTCGGCACCATAGAGAGATCGACGAGCTCGCCTAGAGCGTCACCTACTCGCCCAACCCCTCCCTCAAGCGGCGTCTACGTGGTGGCTGGGACCGGCCGCCTGCCTTCCCGTTCCGGGCGCTCAGTCGGGAGAGGAAGCGGAGAGACTGGAGGCTAAGGGCAGCACCATGGAAACCCCAAGAGACGCTCTAACTCGTTCTGCGTCACGGAGGTGTTTGTAACCGCCTCCGGAAAAAAGCTTTGCGGCCATGTTGTTGAGGGGCTCTGAGGTCACTTCCGGAGCCCTGACCGGGTACCTCCGCTTATAGGCGAACGTGGGAGAATCCCTTAAAGGGGCAGTAAGGTACAGTGGCCGCTGTGAAAATGACGAAAATAAGTCAGTTTCTTTTTTTAAATTTTGAGATGGAGTCTTGGTCTGTCACCCAGGCTGTAGTGCAATGACGCGATCTGGGCTCGCTGCAACCTCTGCCTCCCGGGTTCAAGCGATTCTCATGCCTGAGCCTCCTGAGTAGCTGGGATTACAGGCGCCCACCAGCCGGCGTGGGCCCGGCTAAGTCGGTTTCTTGAGTGCTTACCGTATTCTGTGCGTTGTCCTAAGCACTGTTGGCAGTTAATCCATTTACTCCTATCTCCTTACAACAAACCCACCAGATAATTAGTCGGCCTGAGGCTGCCCAAGTGGCAGAGCCTGAACCCTGTACTGTCTCCTCCATTCCTTAATGAACTCTTTGCATTTGCTTTGCTCTGTGATGGGCACAGGAGGAGAAAGACAAGGCCAGATATTTATTAAACAGTGTGATAGGGGAAGCCCACGGGGTAGTGGGAACATAGGAGAGGCCTCCCCCGCCAAACTGGGGTGGGGTGGGTAGGGGTGTTGTCAGGGGAGGGGGTCGTGTCAGGGGAGGTTTCACAGAAAGTGATACTGTATTTGGCCGAAAGACAGTCGAATTTCTCCACGTAGAGCTTGTGCGAAAAGATATTCAGGGAGGAAAGGAAGGATGAGTCCAGGGAATTTTAAGTATTTCAATACGGCTCCCAGAGGGTGTTTGCAGGAGATGCCTTGGAATTAGGCTGGGGCAATATCACCAGGTCAATGTTTATTTTCTTTTTTTTTTTTTTTCCTGTAAGCTGCGTTGGAGGTGTCATTACAGTTTAACGGATGGTAGCAAAGTCAGGCTTTTGTTGTAGAAAGGTCGAGGCAGCAGTGGGAAGAAGATACCGGTGGGCGCCACACTGGAATCGGGGAGGACAGTACGAACAGAATTCCTAAGCTCGGCGCCTTTTCTCCTGTATCTCCCTCTATCAAAGACCTCGCTCACCTTGTGACGTCATGACCTGGCGACGCCGGGTCTCCGACTCACCTGGGTGCGTCGCGCTCCGTCCGTCGCTCCCTCGCGGCAGGCTGGGAAACCGGCCTGTGGCGAGCTCCAGCGGTCCTGTGCTTGGGAGGGTTAAAGCTCGACTGAGACTAGGGAATCTGGCGAATCCGGTTCTGCCCTGGCGAGTGACCTCCACTCACCTTGCAGAACCGCAGTAATCTTATCCGGGAGATGAGGAGGATGTGCTGGGTCAGTTTTTCCCCAAAACTCAACCATTCAGCGACTGGGATGTTTTTCTAAATTCTCTCCCACAGGCCATTGAGATTATACAGGAAAGGGATATGTACGTTTATTGCATTCCTCGACTTACAGCTTTTTGTGTCTTTTATTATTGAAATGTTTCCTGAACCTTCTACAGTCCCTCTCCAAGAAAGGATTGCGTGTTCTCCCCCGTATCTCTCCATCAAGTTTGCAAGTATGCCTACCTCCCAGCTCCTCTTCCCCGACTCCAGCCCTCCCTCACCAACGTTTCCAGTGTTGGAGGGGTTTCCTAGGAAAGAGCTGAGGTGTTGAATCCTTAGAGGTCAGCATGGCTCAGTTGAAGCTGAGCTTTACCTGCCCTTCTCAGGGGTTCGTCAAGTCTCTCAGGCCCGAAGCCATAAGTGGGGAGCTGGGGTCAAGTTCTGCTTTATTTCCAAGGTGCCGCAGGCTCTGCTGTGCTGGTTTTCTCTGGGTGACCACGTATGTCAAAGGCCCTTAGAGAGGCTGGGCACGGGGGGCTCACAACCTGTGGGAGGCTGAGTCAGGAGGATCACTTGAACCCAGGAGTTTGAGACCAGCCTGGGCTACCAGGAAAAAAAAAAAAAAAAAAAAAGCGCTCAGCGTGGTGGTACGCACCTATAGTCCCAGCTACTCCGTATGGTGGGAGGATCACTTGAACCCAGGAGATCAAGGCTGCAGTTAGCCGGCCCAGGCATGTCTGCCCAAAGTTAAAGAACTTTAACCTCTGCTGAGCCCACCCCATGCTCCCCAAGCCAACAGTTCCTGCCTGCTCTGGCTCCCCAAGGACCTTAGATCTGAGATGAGCTTATGTAGACTCACTTCAAGGTCTAACTACACGGTATGGACCATCTCTGCTGCAGAGTGGAACTCTGGTCCCCAGGTTCCTCTGCCCCAGCTCTTCATAATATCAGCCTCTCCCTACTCTAGATATTCAAGTGTACCAGGTGGGGTCATGTTTGCCAGTGACTGAATTGTGTGTCAACCCAGTTGGGGGACAGATGGGGCTGGGGAATGATGAGTCTGAGCAACTCCCTTTTCCCCACCCCCAACGCCTTTTCATTGGGTAGGAAAATGTAAATTACAGAGGTGTGGACACTGAGGCCGATGCTATGCCCTTACCGGACTGGCCAGAAGGAAAATAGACACCCCGGATTTCACCAATGGGAAGGCAATATGCAAATACTGCCGTGTGTTAGTTGGCTGATGGCCAGTTGCTGCTTTTCATTCTTGCGCTCTAGCACTTGGAGTTTACAGCATGACTTTGAGGTCGAGGTTACATAAGAAAGCAATTAATGATTCAGTGCCCACCTCGTGCAGAGTCCTGTGGCAGGAGAGGAGAGGACGTTGAGGGGAATAAGAGAAGCAAGGCCCTGCCCTGGTAGAATTTACATTCAAGTAAACTACTCAGCCCATAAATGAACAATATATTTTCAGATCGGATGGTGCCACAAAGACAATCAGCCGAGAAGCTGTAGGCTGGCAGGGCTGGCATAAGTCCTGTGTGGGCTTATTCAAAGTGCTGCAGAGGAGGGTGAGAGACCAATTACCCTACAGGTGGCTGAATGAGAGTAAGACTAGAAGGGGCAGTGAATGGAAAATGAGGAAGAATTTTCTCCCCAAAGGTGGCTGGGGGGAAATGGTGTTTGCTAAATAAAATCTTTTTATTTATTGTTGAGATGGAGTCTCATTCTGTCCCAGGCTGGAGTGCAGTGGCGTGATCTTGGTTCACTGCAACCTCCGCCTCCCAGCTTCAGGCAGTTCTTCTGCCTCAGATTCCCAAGTAGCTAGAACTACAGGCACATGCCACCATGCCCAGCTAATTTTGCTTGCTTGTTTATTTATTTATGTATTTTTGAGATGCAGTCTTGCTCTGTCACCCAGGCTGGAATGCAGTGGCACAATCTCGGCTCACTGCAACCTCCACCTCCAGGGTTCCAGCGATTCTCCTGCCTCAGCCTATCGAGTAGCTGGGACTACAAGCATGCACCACCATGCCCAGCTAACTTTCGTATTTTTAGTAGGGACGTGGTTTCACCATGTTGCCCAGGCTGGTCTTGAACTCGTGACCTCCGGTGACCCACCCACCTGGGCCTCCCAAAGGGCTGGGATTACAGGTGTGAGCTACCATAGTGGCGCTGCTAAATAAAGTCTTTAGAACGGGGGAGGATGGCAAGGCTGGAGGGAAGGAAGCGCGGGGCAGGACAGTGCAGAGCTGTGTGACTTTGGGTGAGTCACTTCATCTCCCCAGCCTCGGTTGCTGGAGGATTAGAAATAACATGTACATGGCTGGGTGCGGTGGTTGAGGCCTATAATCCCAGCACTTTGGGAAGCTGAGGTGGGGGGATCACCTGAGGTCAGGGGTTCAGGATGAGCCTGGCTAATATGGTGAAACCCTGTCTCTACAAAAATACAAAAATTAGCCTGGCGTGACAGCAGGTGCCTGTAATCCCAGCTACTCAGGAGGCTGAGGTGGGAGAATCGCTTGAACCCGGGAGGCAGAGGTTGCAGTGAACTGAGATCAAAGCACTGCACTGCAGCTTGGAAGACAGAGGACACTCCATCTCAAAAAAAAAAAAAAAAAAAAAAAAAAAGGTACATTAGCTAGCACATGGTAGGCACTCTATAAATTCTAAATAAAGAAGCCTCCACCAGTCTGGGCAATATGGTGAGACCCTGTCTCCATAAAAAAATTTAAAAATTAGCCCAGCATGGTAGTGTGTGCCTGTGGTCCCTGCTACTTAAGAGGCTGAGGTGAGAGGATGGCTGGACCCAGCAGATTGAGGCTACAGTGAGCTGTGGTGGTGCCGCTGCACTCCAGCCTGGGCGACAGAGATAGGCGCTGTCTCAAAAAGAAAACGAAAAAAAGGGCTTCAAATGGTGGCTGCTATTGGTATATTGGGAGAGGCCCTGAGGTTCATTCCCTCGGTTTAGGGCTTGGGTCTTACCCTTTTTGCTTCCCTTCCCCCAAAGCATATACCTTCAAAGCACCTGTCTACACCTCTCCCCGCCTTGTCCTCCCTACAGCCCTGCACGCTGGCACTTTGGCTCCCTGCCTCCCTGCAGGACGAGGACTTCAAGGACAGCAGGAAAGACTTGGATCAGTTCCAAGGAAGGACTTCCTTGTCTTTCTCTGAGAGTTGCAGCTGCTAGGGGGAGAGGATCAGAATGCAATGTTCACAGAGTTAGAGAATTCTGGAGAGGGAAGAAATCTCAGCGATCATCTCTCTAGTCCACAGCATTTTCATCTTTTGTGGCAGATACCCGATTTAAGAAATACATTTACATCAGGATGGGGTGAATTCAGGTTTTGTGGAGCCTGAAACTCGTAAAAAATTGGGGAACTTCTAAGAAAAAAGAATATAAAATGACTAATGCAAAATTATGTATTTATTTAGAGTGAGAAACAAATTACAGACTTTGAGTGTTGGCAAATACCATAATCATTAAATCAGAACAGTGACATCTTTACTTAAGCACCTGACATGCCTCTCTAATAGATTTTTCTCTACAATCTTGGGCTACATGCTTGTTATGTAGCAATGATTTTATTTTACATTCTATATCTGTTCTTAACTTTTGGAGAGAGAGTCTCATTGTGTCACTCAGGCTGGAGTGCAGTGTCATTGACCTCAGCTCACTGCAACCTCTGGTTCCTGGGTTCAAGCGATTCTCCTACCTCAGCCTCCCAAGTAGCTGGAACTATAGGCATGTGCCACCACGCCTGGCTAATTTTTGTATTTTTGGTAGAGGTGGGGGTTTCACCATGTTGGCCAGGCTGGTCTCGAACTCTTGACCTCGGGTGATCCACCCACCTCAGCCTTCCAAAGTGCTGGGATTTAAGGCATGAGTCACCACACCCAGCCCTGTTTTTTTGTAGTTTTAGGAGAGACCACGTTTCACCATGTTGGTCAGGCTGGTCTTGAACTCCTGGCCTCAAGTTATCTGCCCGCCCTGGCCTCCCAGAGTACTGGGGCTACAGGATGACCCACCATGCCTGGCCTCTATTTTTATTTTTTTAGAGATGGGTTCTTGCTTTGTCATCCAGGCTGGAGTGCAGTGTCATAATCATAGTTCACTGCAGCCTTGAACTCCTGGGCACAAGGAATCCTCCTGCCTCAGCCTCCTCAGTAGCTGGGACTACAGGCATACACCACCATGCCCAGTTTATATTTTCTTTCTTTCTTTCTTTTGAGAAGGAGTCTGGCTCCATCACCCAGGCTGGAGTGCAGTGGCACAATCTAGGCTCACTGCAACCTCCATCTCCCAGGTTCAAGCGATTCTCTTGCCTCAGCCTTCTGAGTAGCTGGGATTATGGGTGTGTGCCACCATGCCGGGGTATATATTTTCTTTTTTTTTTTGGAGTCTCTGTCGCCCAGGCTGGAGTGCATTGGTTTGACCTCGGCTCTCTTCAACCTCCACCTCCTGGGTTCAAGTGGTTCTGCTTCAGCCTCCAGAAGAGATGAGATTACAGGCATGCACCACCATGCCTGGCTGACTTTTGTATTTTTAGTAGAGACGGGGTTTCACCACATTGGCCAGGCTCAGGTAATCCGTCTGCCTCAGGCTCCGAAAGTGCTGGGATTCCAGTCATGAGCCGCCTCGCCCAGCCTCTAGCTTCTTTTCTATAAAGGGAAAGACAAGTCAGCTTTCTGGCATGGTTGCTTGAAAAATGTTTTGTACTTTTTTATTTTGGGGAAGTTTTTCTCAGTGGCATCTTGCGTTGTTGCTGATGTGTTACATGCTGAGACACAGCCCATGTGTCATGTGGTGTGTGCCGTGCAAATCGTGAGGTGTAGAACACTTGCTGTTTGCAGCACTGCTTCAGGTTTGTGCTCTGCAGAAAGGGCATTCTGATTAACTTGATAGCCTGTGATTGCTAACAAAAAACCAAATCTTGCGTGGTACACTTGTAATTACATATGCAGCGTTATTAACTGTATTCCCAATAGGCAGGAATTCTGTTCTAATCAAGTATCAATGGGAACTGAATCATCCATTTATAATTTAATGCATCTGATCATTGGAAGAATTTTCTTTTTTTCTTTTTCTTTCTTTTTCTTTTTTGTTTTTGAGACGGAGTCTCGCTCTGTTGCCAGCTGCAGTGCAATGGCACAAACTCGGCTCACTGCAACCTCCGCCTCCCAGCTTCAAGCAATTCTCCTGCTTCAGCCTCTCAAGTAGCTGGGACTACAGGTGCACACCACCACGCCCGGCTAATTTTTGTATTTTTAGTAGAGACGGGGTTTCACCATGTTGGCCGGGATGGTCCCGACCTCTTGACCTCGTGATGCGGCTGCCTCAGCCTCCCAAAGTGCTGGGACTACAGGCGTGAGCCCACGCCTGGCCAATTGGATGAATTTTCTACAGGCTAGCTTCTGCTTCCCTACAATGCAGACCTTGTTTCTCCTCCCTGGACCACATTCTTTGCACATCTGGCCCCTAGGATATAAACCATGGTCACAGAGTGACCCCTCTCCCTGCACATTTAGGTCAGGATGCCAGGTGTGTTGGTGGAGGGCAGGGGGTAGGAGTGTTTCTGGAAGCCATTCCTATACTAGGGCCACTGGTGATCACGTAACTATCATAGAAGTGACTGTGAACCTTAAAACTATAACCCACTGACTTCGATTTTTTTTTTTTGAGGAGGGGTCTCATTCTGTTGCCCAGGCTGGAGTGCAGTGGCGTGACCTTGGCTCACTGCAACCTCCACCTGCTGGACTCCAGTGATTCTTCTGCGTCAGCCTCTCGAGTAGCTGTAATTACAGGTGCACACCACCACGCCTGGCTCATTTTTTTAAAAATATATTTTTAGTAGAGATGGGGTTTTACTATATGTTGGCCAGGCTGGTGTCAAACTCCTGACCTCAAGTGACCCACCCACTTCAGCCTCCCAAAGTGCTGGGATTATAGGCGTGAGTCACCATGCCCCGCCAATTTCAAATTAAGTGTATGTTCAACTCAACCTGCCATTAGTGGGGTCTCAAAATGCTATGGCCACCTCAGTATCCCCTTCACCGAGGGCAGTGTCTTATCCTGGGAATTCCCAGTAGTCCTGGGTTGCGTATCTCTTTTTTTGAGACGGAGTCTCACTCTTTTGCCCAGGATGAAGTGCAATGGTGCAATCTCAGCTCCCTGCAACCTCTGCCTCCCAGGTTCAAGCACAAAATCAGTGCTCAGTTATCCCCTGGAACTCATGACACACTTGCACAAAGGGCCATGTTCACAGATGGTCATGCAGCTTTGCTCACAGAAGTCAAAGATTAGAAGCACCTAAATGTCCACCAGTAGGCGACTGGATGAAAATGTCTAAGGTGGAATACATCCCAGCCTTTAGAAAGGGAAAAGTGTGCCGGGCACGGTAGCTCACTCCTGTAATCCCACACTTTAGGAGGCTGAGGCAGGACGGTCACCTAAGTCAGGAGTTCAAGACCAGGCTGGCTAACCTGGTGAGACCCCCGTCTTTACTAAAAATATAAAAACTTAGCTGGGTGTGCTGGTTTACGCCTGTAATCCTAGCTACTCATGAGGCTGAGGCAGGAGAATTGCTTGAACGTCGGAGGTGAAGATTGCAGTGAGCCAAGATCTTGCCACTGCACTCCAGCCTGGGCAACAGAGTGAAACTCTGTCTCAAAAAAAAAAAAAAAAAAAAAAAAAAAAAGTGGTTCACTGATATGGAACAATTTCCAAGATACGTTGTTAGCATGGTGGCTCATGCCTATAATCCTAGCACTTCGGGAGGCCAAGGCAGGAGGATTGCTTAAGCCCAGGAGTTAAAGACCAGCCTGGGCAACATGGCGAGATCCTGTCTCTACAAAAAGTATAAAAATTAGCCAGATGTGTTGGCATGTACCTGTAGTCCCAGCTACTTGGGGTGGGGGGGGGGGTGGTTGAGGCAGGAGAATCACTTGAGCCTAGGGGGTTGAGGCTGCAGGGAGCCATGTTCGAGTCCGTGCTCTCCAGCCTGGGTGACAGAGTGAGACCTTGTCTGAAAAAAAGAAAAAAAAAAGCAGTGTGTCTGGCATGTTTTCACCTGCATGGCACACAGAGTATCCCTGGAAAGAAGCATGAGAAAGATATTGGCTGTGGGGGATTGAGAAAAAAAGGAGACTTGCTTTTCCCTGTAAAACGCTTTTGAGCTGTGTGAAGTGTTTTAATCACATACTTGTCTTAATTTGTCATTTTTTTTAAGGTAGAGAGATTCAGCGATTGACAAGCTGTTTTTCTTCCCAATTTAGATTGTTCTTTTAGTGGCCAGCAGGGGGAGGCAAATGCTTTCTCTCTTCAAACATCTAAATCTTGACAACCACCTAAAAAAGTGGTGGCTGTAAAAAAAAAAAAAATTGTTTATAGCCATTACTAGAGAGAGAAAAAAAAGTGGTGGCTGTAATCACTTCTCCGGAGGCAGGAGAATCGCTTGAACCAGGAGGTGGAGGTTGCAGTGAGCTGAGATTGCACCACTGGGCTCCAGCCTGGATGACAAAGCAGGACTCTGTGTCAAAAAAAAAAAAAAAAAAAAAAAAGTGGGGGCTGTACTTTGTGGTAGGGGTGTGGAACTCACCTTATAAGTTGGGGCTTTAGGCTGGGTGCAGTGGCTCATGCCTGTAATCCTAGCACTTAGGGAGTATGAGGCAGGCAGATCATCAGGTCAGGATTTCGAGATTAGCCTGGCCAGCATGATGAAACCCCATCTCTACTAAAAATACAAAAATCAGCTGGGCATGGTGACAGGTGCCTGTAGTTCCAGCTACTTGGGAGAGTGAGGCAGGAGAATCGCCTGAACCTGGAGGCGGAGGTTGCAGTGAGCGGAGATCACACCAGCCTGGGCGACGGAACGAGACTCCATCT
>PVKV010003103.1:110586-134217 GCA_004027835.1 Alouatta palliata | reverse complement strand
TCTGTAATCCCAGAACTTTGTGAGGCCAAGGCAGGTGGATCACTTGAGCTCAGGAGTTTGAGACCAGTCTTGGCAACCTGGCAAAACCCAGGCTCTATCAAAAATATAAAAATTGTGGTGGTATGCGCCTGCGGTCCCAGCTACTTTGGGGCTGAGGTGGGAGGATGGCTTGAGCCCCAGAGGGTGCAGCTGCAGTGAGCCGTGGTCATGCCACTGCACTCCAGCCTGGGTGACAAAGTGAGACTCTGTTAAAAAAAAAAACAAAAAACCACTATTAATTTTAAAAAAATTGTGGCAAAATATATACAACTAAATTATTCAATCTTAACCCATTTTTTTGAGTTGGGGTCTCGCCCTGTCACTCAGGCTAGAATGCAGTAGCACAATCAAAACTCATTGAAGCCTCAAGCTCCGGAGCTCATGCAGTCCTCACACCTCAGCTTCCCGGGTAGCTGGAACTACAGACTCACACCATGCCTGCCTTCATTTTAACCATCTTTTTTTTTGTTTTTGTTTTTGAGACAGTCTCACTCTGTCTCCAGGCTGGAGTGCAGTGGCATGATCTCAGCTCACTGCATCCTCCGCCCCCTGGGTTCAAGCCATTCTCGTGCCTCAGCCTCCTGAGTTAGCTGGAACTATAGGCATGTGCCACCACACTCGGCTGATTTTTGAATTTTTAGTAGAGATGGAGTTTCACCATGTTGACCAGGCTGGTCTCGAACTCCTGACCTCAAGTGATCTACCCGCTTCAGCCTCTCAAAGTGCTGGGATTACAGGCATGAATCACCATGCCTGGCCAATTTTAACCATCTTTTTTTTTTTTTTTTTTTTTTTTGAGACAGAGTCTCACTCCGTCACTAGGCGCCAGGCTGGAGTGCAGTGGCACGACCTCGGCTCACTGCAACCTCCGCCGCCAGGGTTCAAGCAATTCTCCTGCCTCAGCCTCCCGAGTAGCTGGGACTACAGGTGCACGCCACCATGCCCAGCTAAGTTTTTTGTATTTTTACTAGAGATGGGGTTTCACCATGTTGACCAGGATGGTCTCGATCTCTTGACCTCATGATCCGCCCACCTCGGCCTCCTAAAAGTGCTGGGATTACAGGCGTGAGCCACAGCACCCGGCCTACCATCTTTAAATATATGATTTGGTGGCATTAATTACATTTATAACATTGTGCAACCGTCACCACCATCTATTCCTAAAACTTTTTCATCACCCCAAACAGAAGCTCTATACTCATTAAACAGTAACTCCACTGTTCTCCCATCCCCTCAGCCCCTGGTAACTTCTAATCTACTTTCTGTCTCTGTGAATTATCTATTGTAAAGATTTCATCTAAGTAGAATCATATAATATTTGTCCTTTTGCGTTTTGCTGCTTTCATTGAGCAAAATGTTTTCAAGTTTCATCTGTGCTGTAGCATATAGCATGTATCAGCACCTGATCCCTTTTCATGAGTGAATGATATTCCATTGTCTGTATATACCATATTTTGTTTATCTATTCATTTTTTTTTTTTTTTTTTTGAGATGGAGTCTCACTCTGTCACTGGGCTGGAGTGCAGTGGCGTGATCTTGGCTCATTGCAACCTCTGTCTCTTGGGTTCAAGCGATTCTTCTGCCTCAGCCTCCGGAGTAGCTGGGATTACAGGCATGTACCACCATGCCTGGCTAATTTTTTATTTTTAGTACAGACAAGGTTTCACTATATTGGCCAGGCTGGTCTTGAACTCCTGACCTCATGATCTGCCTGCCTTGGCCTCCCAAAGTACTGGGATTACAGGTGTGAGCCACTGTGCCCAGCTAGTCTTTTTTTTTTGAGACAAGGTCTTGCTCTGTTGCCCAGGCTGGGGCACGGTAGTGTAATCACAGCTTACTGCAGCCTCGGCCTCTCAGGCTTAAATGATTCTCCCACCTCAGCTTCCCAAGTAGCTGGAGCTACGGGTGTGTGCCACCACACCTGGCTAATTAATTTTTTTTTTTTTGAGATGGAGTTTCGCTCTTGTTACCCAGGCTGGAGTGCAGTGGCGTGATCTCGGCTCACCGCAACCTCCGCCTCCTGGGTTCAAGCAATTCTCTTGCCTCAGCCTCCCGAGTAGCTGGGACTACAGCGCGTGCCACCGTGTCCAGCTAATTTTTTTTGTATTTTTAGTAGAGATGGGGTTTCACCATGTTGACCAGGATGATCTCGATCTGTTGACCTCGTGATCCACCCGCCTCGGCCTCCCAAAGTGCTGGGATTATAGGCGTGAGCCACCGCACCTGGCCGAATTTTTTTTTTTTTTTTTATAGAGACAAGGTCTCACAATGTTGTTTAGGCTGGTCTCGAACTTCTGGATTCAATCAGTCGTGCCTCGCCCTCCCATAGTGTTGGGATTACAGGTGTGAGCCACCATGCCCAGCTTCTTTCATCAGTTGATAGATGCTCCGGTTTTTCCAGCTTTGGTCTGGTAAATAGTGTTGCTATGAACATCGGTTTACAGATAGTAGTCCGGGTTCCTGCTTTCAGTTCCTTTGGGCATGTACATATTTGGGAGTGGAGTTGCTGGATCATATGGTAATTCTATGTTTAGCTTTTTGAGGAACTGCCAAACTGTTTATCATAGCAGCTGCGGCATTTTATATTCCCACTAGCAACATGCTATACAAGAATGGAAACTTTTTTTTTTTTTTTTTTGAGATGGAGTCTTGCTGTGTCTCCCAGGCTGGAGTGCAGTGGCTCAATCTTGGCTCACCGCAACCTCCTCCTCCCAGGTTCAAACGATTCTTGTGCCTCAGCCTCCTGAGTAGCTGGGATTACAGGCAGGAGCCACCATGTCCCACTAATTTTTGTATTTTTAGTACAGACGCGGTTTCACCATGTTTGGCCAGGCAGGTTGCAAACTCCTGACCTCAGGTGATCCACCCGCCTTGGCCTTCCAAAGTGCTGGGATTACAGGTGTGGGCCACCGCACCTGGCCAAGAATTGAAACCTTAATTTATGAAGCCAAACAAGTGTCAGTGGCTTGCTAGGAAACGGAGAACCAGTGTTGAGGTCTCTTTACCTCTTGGCAAAACTGACTCCTGTGCTGGGCTGAGGATGTGGAGTGTGAAGGCCAGAGAGGGAAGGCCTGGAGGACTCTGGAATTCTGCCGGGAACAACTGCAGGCCAGTGAAACCCTCAGTTTGGGAGGTGGGTGGTAGGGGCAGGAGGAGGTGGCCAAGGGGGAAACTGAGACCCAGAGATCCTTAGACATTGAGCTGGAGGTCATCATGCCCAACCCCTTTTGCTGCAGCTGGGGAACGAGGGTTGGGGCTGTCACTGTCACGTGTGCAAAGGAGAGAATGCCGGCTCCGGGCAGGTCCCAGGTGAGCACCTCATTAGTAAACTCACGATGCAGGTGAGAGGCCTCGCAATGGCGCAATGTGTGTGGAATGCTCAGTAAATGCCAGACAACTAGCTATTAAACACAGAATAAAAATAGTTGAGTACCTACTATGTGCCATATTCCGTATGCCAAGCCCATTACATACATTCGCTAGGAAACTGAGGCTACTTGGCCTGCCCAAGGTAAGAGGCAACGATGACTTGAGGCCAGTGTCGTTCCATGAAGGTGCCTGAGCCGGCGGCAGCTCTGGACACCCAGTCACAGTCTCATCTGCTCTCCTGTGGCCCATGGTCTCCCCAGGGGCTCTGGGAATTAGGACTGGTCTGTTTGGTGGGTCTCTAGGGTTTTGAACTTGCCCTGCAAGGGTACGATGGGGCCCAGATCCTGCTCCCATCCTAAAAAGAAAGGGTCGGCTTCTGAAATGGACCTTTCTCTGAAGGCCTGTACCTGTTGGTTTTAGGGGCCCCTGGAATCCTTCGGATTCTGATTCTGGGAGGTGAGGCCCTGGGGTCTTGTGGCTGCTTCTCCTGGAGGACGGAGGCTTATGTAAGTAGGGGGTACTGCTGGGGTGGCGGGAGCCCAGATGGTCCTGAGACTGCAGCCATCAGGAGAGCAGTGATGCAGCAGGCGCTGCGTGGTCCAGGGCAGAACCAGGGCCAGCTGTGAGGGGTCGGGATTGTCCCCAGGGACAGACCTCAAGAAGCGGGGGGTTTCCAGTGGCCTTGGGTGCTCAGGGTGGACCAGAAGCCTTGGGAGTGAGTGTGCTCCTGAGACTAGGGCCGCACTTGGCGGAGGACTTCCTCTGGTTGCTTACTACAGCAGAGACAGATAAATGCTCCTCTCCCTGCTTGGCAGACACAAAGATGGAGGCGGATGGAGTCCTGCCCTTGGCAAATAGAATCCTGCCAGAAGCTGGGGGCGGCGTGGGAATGCTGGGGTGAGCAGCGTTGCTTCATTGCTTCTGCTGTTTTACCCTCTCCTCACCATCCCCAGGTATCTGCTGGGACTGGGTGATTAAGCTGCTGGGACAGCTGGGACTGGGTGATTAAGCTGTGGAAGGCTCAGGCCGGGCATGGTGGCTCACGCCTGTAATCCCAGCATTTTGGGAGGCTGAGGCGGGTGGATCACCTGAGGTCAGGTGTTCAAGACCAGCCTGGCCAACATGGTGAAACCCTGTCTCTACTACAAATATAAAAATTAGCCTGGTGTGATGGCAGGTGCCTGTAATCCCAGCTACTTGAGAGGCTCAGGCAGGAGAATCACTTGAACCTGGGAGGCAGAGGTTGCTGTGAGCCAAGATCGCACCACTGCACCCTAGCCTGGGCAACAGAGTGAAACTCTATCTCAAAAAAGAAAGGCTCCACTGTCCATGGAAAGACTGTGTGGCCTGGGCCAGGGAGAAGGAATTGCGCTCAGTGTGCTCAGGACTCAGGTCTCCCTCTCTGAGGAAGAGCACTGAAGGACCACCCAAGTCACAGGAGCAGCTTGGTTTACCTCTTCAATTTCTGAAGACAGAGATGAAAAATCTTCTTGTCACTTACAAGAAGCTGGACACAGAACATGATGATCTTTTCTGTAAATCCACCCAGCACCGCATGTGTGTAAGTTGGTGTGGCCCTGAGAAGGAGCCTTCCTAGTTCAAAAGGCTGAGATAATACACCAGGGAGGGGGCAAGAGGGATGGAGGGAGGGGCTATGTCTCACTGGATTGGAGCCCCTTCAGGGCCCTACGATGAGTACTTCCAGCCAATTAGTCACGTACCTTTTTTTCTTTTTTTTTGAGATAGAGTTTCACTCTGTCTTCCAGGCTGGAGTACAATGGTGCAATCTCAGCTCACTGCAGCCTTCTGGGTTCAAGTGATTCTCCTTCCTCAGCCTCCCTAGTTACTGGGATTACAGGCACCTATCACCACGCTTAGCTCATTTTTGTATTTTTAGTAGAGACGGGATTTCACCATGTTGCCCAGGCTGGTCTCGAACTCCCGACCTCAAGTGATCTGCCCGCCTCAGCCTCCCAAAGTACTGGGACTACAGGCATGAGCCACCATACCTGGCCAGAATGTCTGTTTTAAGACAGAAAGGCAGGGGAAAATTCCTTCCTTGAGGAAAGAGAGGAGCAGGTGAAGGAAGGGCAGGCAAAGAGAGTCTGTTTTCTGAGCCTGTTCCTGAGGCCAAAAGCACCCCAACATTACAACAAGACACTGACAAAGGCTATGAGTTATGAGCCAGAAGCCATGGGCAGAAGCCTATTTTATGTATATATAGAATAGTATCACCGCACCCATCCAGCCATCCAACTGTCCATCTGTCCACCAACCTTTGAGTTAAAACTGACATGATGAAAAGCTCAACCCAGCTAAGAGCTGCAGAAGAGTCCCAGGTGGAGGGAACAGGACAGAAGGACAGAAGGATAGAATGAGCCTGGTGGATTCAAGGATGTCATCGTGGCCAGGGGGCAGGTGGGGTGAGATGGGGCTGCGAGGTGGACGGGACCCAATCTCGTGGGGCTGGTCAGCTGAGAGGGGAGTTTGCATTTTGTTCTAAGTACGAGGAGAAACCTGGAGGGTTTAAAGCAGGAGAGTGGGAAGTTGTCATTTACATTTTTTTTTTTTTTTTTGAGTTGGAGTCTTGCTCTGTGGCCCAGGCTGGAGTGCAGTGGTGTGATCTTGGCTCACTGCAACCTCTGCCTCCCAGGTTCAAGTGATTCTCCTGCCTCAGCCTCCCAAGCAGCTGGGACTACAGGTGCACGCCACCACGCCCCGCTAATTTTTTGTATATTTAGTAGAGATGGGGTTTCACCGTGTTAGCCAGGGTGGTCTCGATCTCTTGACCTTGTGATCTGACCGCCTTGGCCTCCCAAAGTGCTGGGATTACAGGTGTGAGCCACCGTGCCCAGCCGTCATTTACATCTTACAAAGAACTAGTGGTTGTTGGAAGGATTGTGGGAGCAGGAGTAGGGAAAGGGAGACAGCTAGGTGGCTTCAGCCCGTTCCCTCCTAAGTCTCCAAATTCCTTCTTCCTTCAAGGCCCCACCCTGATTCCAGGTGAGATGGGATGACCCCAGAGCTCCAGGGGACCTGGGTGGTCCTGGAGGGACACTAGCTGGGGAGGGTGGCCAGGTGTGGCCAGCAGTTGGGATGTAGAGAGGGGCCCTGGAACCTGGCCATCAGGTTAAACAGGAAGATCCCTGGGCCGGATTAGGCGACAGCTCTGTGGAAGTCCCCTGAAGGAGAGACAGTCAGCTGGTCAGAGCTACAGGAACAGGGGACCCCCCCTCAGGCAGCCTAAACCTCCTGGAGACCTGATAGTCATATATATAGAGCCAGGAGGGTCTCCATCTCTTGACCTCCTGATCTGCCTGCCTTGGCCTCCCAAAGTGCTAAGATTACAGGTGTGAGCCACCTTTGTATAAGAATTTTCTTATACAATCAGAAAAAAAAAAATAAAGTTTCAGTTTGAAGAAAAAAATATATATATTTTTTGAGACCAGGGTCTTACTCTGTCACCCAGACTGTGGTGCAGTGGCGTGACCACGGCTCACTGCAGCCTTGACTTCCTGAGCTCAGGTGATCCTCCCACCTCAACATACCCAGTAGCTGGGACTACAGGTGTGCTTCACCGTGCCCAGCTAATTTTAGAATATCTTTTGTAGCTAGGCATCAAGGCTCAAGCCTGTAATCCCAGCACTTTGGGAGGCCGAGGCAGGTGGGTCACCTGAGGTCAGGAGTTTGAGACCAGCCTGGCCAACATGGTGAACCGCGTCTCTACTAAAAATACAAAAATAAGCTGGGCATGATGGCGTGCTCCTGTAATCCCAGATACTTGGGAGGCTGAGGCAGAAGAATCAATGAACCCAAGAGATGGAGGTTGCAGTGAGGCAGGATGGTGCCACTGCACTCCAGCCTGAGTGACGAGCAAAACTCCATCTCAAAATAAAAATAAAAATATATGATCTTTGTAGAGATTAGGTCTTGCCAGGTTGCCCAGGTTGGTCTTGAACTCCTAGGCTCAAGCGATCTGCCTGCCTTGGCCTCTTCAAGTTTTAGGATTACAGGAGTGAGCCCCGTACCTGGCCCCCAAATTTTTAATATATGAATATATTCATTTGATGAAGCTGTAAGATAGAGTTACATATGTGTGCACACATATTTATGTATATCAGGTATGTATATGTGTGTAGGAAGGGGCTCGTGGAGGCGGAACTGTCTCAGGGATACGGAAGTCATAACGCGGCCCTGGGGGCCTGTAAACAGAACGTTCCCACAGTCCCTAGGGCTGAAACACAGCTGCCAGGTGGAGGTGACTGCTTCCTCCATAGCTGACACAGGTGGGGCACTGGGCGCCTGATAATAATGGTAAATAATGTTCATTAAGTATTAACGAAGGGCTGAGCATTATCTCTCTTCATCCTCATAACACTTAGTGTTCTCATTTCACACCTGAGGAACCTGAATTCAGAGGTCACCTGCCTTGGCTCAAGGTCACACAGCTAGGAAGAGGTGGAGCCAAGAGTTGAGCCCTGTATCATCCGCCAAGTGACTTTTTTTTTTTTTTTTGAGATGGAGTCTCACTGTGTCACCCAGGCTGAAGTGCAGTGGCACGATCTTGGCTCACTGCAACCTCTGCTTCCTGGATTCAACTGATTCTCCTGCCTCAGCCTCCTGAGTAGCTGGGACTACAGGCACATGCCACCATGCCTTGCTAATTTTTGTATTTTTAGTAGACGGGGTTCCATCATGTTGGCCAGGCTGGTCTTGAACTCCTGACCTCGGGTCATCTGCCCACCTCGGACTCCCAAAGTGCTGGGATTACAGGCGTGAGCCACGTCGCCTGGCCTGTAGCATCATTTATTATTACTTAGCCAGTTCTGTATTACTGACGTTTCACATTCGGTCTCCTCCCGGATGATGATGACAATGAGGATGACTGCTATTCAGTTAATCAGTCAGTAAATATTTATTGAGCACTCTTACTGAAGGCTGAGAACAAGTTTCTGACCATCTGGCTTAATTCAAGGATAACATTTACAGTATTGAGTGGAACACCTCAAAACCTGTGGGAAATGGCCAGAGCAGCAGCCAGAAGAAAATTTAGAGCCTTCAGTACATTTACTAGTTAACAGAGAAGGCGAAGAACGAGTGAGTGGCACCAGAGGTGGTGGCTCACGCCTGTAATCCCAGCACTTTGGGAGGCTGAGGCGGGTGGATCACCTGAGGTCAGGAGTTTGAGACCATCCTGGTCAACATGGTGAAACCCCGTCTCTACTAAAAATACAAAAATTAGCCGGGCATGGTGGCACGTGCCTGTAGTCCCAGCTACTCGGGAGGCTGAGGCAGGAGAATTGCTGGAACCCGGGAGGCGGAGGTTGCGGTGAGCCGAGATCGCGCCATTGCACTCCAGCCTGGGTAACAAGAGCGAAACTCTGTCTCAAAAAAAAAAAAAAAAAAAAAATTATTCAGGCACAGTGGCAGGTGGCAGGTGCCTGTAATCCCAGCTACTCAGGAGGCAGAGGCAGGAGAATCACTTGAACCAGAAGATGGAGGGTGCAGTGAGCCCAGATCGCGTCATTGCACTCCAGCCTGGGAGATAAGAGTGAGACTCCATCTCAAAAAAATAAGTCAGTATAGTATTATAAAATGTCTGTGGACATGTATGGACCAAACATTCTTTTTTTTTGAGACATAGTCTCACTTTGTCGCCCAGGCTGGAGTGCAGTTGGTATGATTTCGGCTCACTGCAACCTCCACCCCCCAGGTGCAAGTGATTCCCCTGCCTCAGCCCCCTGAGCAGCTGGGATTATAGGTGCCTATCACCACACCCGACTAATTTTTGTACTTTTAGTAGAGATGGGGATTCGCCATCTTGGCCAGGCTGGTCTTGAACTCCTGACCTCGTGATCCACCTGCCTTGGCCTCCCAAAGTGCTGGGATTACAGGCGTCAGCCACCATGCCCAGCCGAAGATTCTTTAGTCAGGAGGGAGGCCTTCATGAATATCATTTCTCCTACCAACCTTCCAATAACAATTGCTTGCCAAAGTATATTAGTTATCTATCACTGTGTAATAAATTAACCCAAAAGGTAGGGACCTAAAATTAGAAACATGTTTCTCATGGTTTCTTTGGGGCAGGAATCTGGGTGGGCTTTAGCTGGGAGCCTCTGGCTCTGGGTCACGCAAGGCTGTGGTCAGGGTGTCAGCTGCATGAGTGGTCTCCAGGCTGGCGTGGGGTAAGATCCAATGCTAAGTTCAGTCACGTGGCTGTTGGGAGGTCCTGGTCTTTATTGGTGGTTGGCTGGAAACATCAGTTCCTTGGCACAGGAGCCTCTTCATAGAGCTCCCCACAGGGTGGTTTCCTTGTTTCTTCCCCAGGGCAAGAGCAGAGCAGAGAATGAGACACCGAGGCCAGTTTTTTTGTAACCTAACTTTGGAAGTGACATCTCATGACTTTTGCCATATTCTAGTATTCTTTTTTATTTCATTTTTTTTTTTTTTTTTTTTAAAGACGGGGTTTTGCCATGTTAGCCAGGCTGGTCTTGAACTCCTGACCTCAGGTGATCTTCCCACCTTGGCCTCCCAAAGTGCTGGGATTACAGGCGTGAGCCACCATGTCCAGCCTCTTTTTTTTTTTTTTGAGACAGAT
This sequence comes from Alouatta palliata, assembly GCA_004027835.1. Taxonomy (NCBI): domain Eukaryota; kingdom Metazoa; phylum Chordata; class Mammalia; order Primates; family Atelidae; genus Alouatta; species Alouatta palliata. Next base: position 124,211 of record PVKV010003103.1, on the reverse strand, counting down.
TCTTGCTCTGTCACCCAGGCTGGAGTGCAGTGGCACTCTCTCGGCTCAGTGCAACCTCTGCCTCCCAGGCTCAAGCTATTCTCCTGCCTCAGCCTCCCGAGTAGCTGGGACTACAGGTGCGCACCACCACGTCCAGCTAATTTTTGTATTTTTAGTAGAGACGAGGTTTTACCGTATTGGCCAGGCTGGTCTCCAACTCCTGACCTTGTGATCCACCTGCCTCTGCCTCCCAAAGTGCTGAGATTACAAGCGTGAACCACTGCACCCGGCTAGTATTCTTTTAGTTAGAAGCAAGTCACCGTGTCCAGCCATGCTCAAGGGAGCTCAATACGCAAGGGTGTGATTACCAGGAGCTGGCGATCATAGGGGCCATCTCAGAGGCGGCCACCACACAGAGGGCTCAAGGTCACACTGGAGGTCAAATATTCTTTTCGCTTGGTGAGGGCAGTGCCACACGCCTCGGCAGGTGCCTGAGCAAGGGGTTGGTTGTCAGACAGCAAACTGCCACTTTCTCATTGTGTGAGTCCTGGGATCCTACATTCTCTACCTGAAAAATGGGGTGAGAACAGAGGTTCCCTTGAGAATTTACAGTGAGTTTATAATGATGAGGGCTGGAGAAAGTGGTTTGGAAAGTGCAAAGAGTAGCCATTCAGAAAGTAACACCTTCAGAAAATAGCCATTGTTAAGGGGACAAGGTTACAGATGTGAGTATCGGGATTTCTTTTCTTTCTTTCTTTTTTTTTTTCCTGTGAGACAGGGTCTGTCACCGTCACCCAGGCTGCAGTGCAGTGGCACAATCATTTTTTTTTTTTTTTGAGACAGATTCTTGCTCTGTCACCCAGGCTGGAGTGCAGTGGCACTCTCTTGGCCCAGTGCAACCTCTGCCTCCCAGGTTCAAGCTATTCTCCTGCCTCAGCCTCCCGAGTAGCTGGGACTACAGGTGCGCACCACCACGTCAAAAAAAGCGTTTTTTTTGAGATGGAGTTTTGCTCTGGTTGCCCAGGATGAAGTGCAGTGGCACGATCTCGGCTCACTGAAACCTCCACCTCCCAGATTCAAGCGATTCTCCTTCCTCAGCCTCCGGAGTAGCTGTGATTACAAGTATACACTACTATGCCTGGCTAATTTTGTATTTTTAGTAGAGATGGGGTTCCTCCATGTTGGTCAGGCTGCCACCTTAGGTGATCCGCCTGCCTCGGCCTCCCAAAGTGCTGGGATTACAGGCATGAGCCACCAAGACTAGACATTTTTCTTCTGTTTCAGTCTTTCACTGGTAGAAAGTCTATACACAGCAAAGTACTTCAATCATACGTGTGGTCATGTTCCCCTGCCTTTGAACATTCTTTTAAAACAAGTGAACATTAAACTCCTTTTACATTGTGTACTTTCTGAAACCTCCTCTAGTGTGCTAATATATTATAATCAAAAATGCCACCTTTAAAAGGTATAGTTTCTGTTGATAAGTTTCCGTGGAGAAAGCGTTTTAAAATTCCTTATCTTGCTGAGGCTTTACTGTGCCCCTGGGAGAAAGGCCGAGAGGGGATTAATTTCCTTGTGGGTGGAAAGAGGAAGTCACTCCCCACTTGGAGCTGGCTGGGGACCAAAGGTGGTATCCTATGTGGGCACTGGGCGGTGAGCCACCTGCAGGCTCCTGGCACCGAGGGCACTCGGCAAGGCCAGCTCCCCACACCCTGCCCGGAGTGGCCACTGCCAGCTCTGATGGAAAATGCTCTGGCTTGCCAAATCCTGAGCTCTAGAAAAGTTCTCCTTCTGGGAATCTGCCCTATATACGTTGTCATGATGTAGCTGAACTTTATGTCCGAATAGGTTTAATGCAGCATTAATGGGAGTGTTTTGCAGAAGGAAATTGGCTAAATAAATTCAGGCGATGAAAGGTAGAGTGTTTCACAGGCATTGAAGTATGGTTTGGATATACAGATTTGTGGTCTTTAATGTTTCCCAAATGAAGAAAGATAAACAATTGCATAGACAGAGGAGTGTCTGTGATAGAAATGTGCGGAAAACCGCCTGGAAGGAAATGTGCCGAAAGAGTAAGCCGGTTCCCTGGTGGCGGTGGGATTATGAGTGATTTTTCTTTTTCTTTAATACCTCTAATTGTCTATAGTAAGCATTGCCACTTACATAAGTAACAGAAGTCAAGAGCAAAGCGTTTTCGTCCTCTGTGTCCTCCACTCAGCCCTCCCCCTCCTTCTCCACTTTTATTTATTTTTTCTTTGAGTCGGAGTCTCACTCTGTCGCTCAGACCGCAGAGCAGTGGCGCAATCTTGGCTCACCGCAACCTCTGCCTCCTGGGTTCTGCTGATTCTCCTGCCTCAGCCTCCCGAGCAGCTGGGACTATAGGCACCCGCCACCATACCCAGCTAATTTTTGTATTTTTAGTAGAGACGGGGTTTCACCATGTTGGCCAGGCTGGTCTTGAACTCCTGACCTCGAGTGATCCACCCACCTTGGCCTCCCAAAGTGCTGGGATTACAGGCGTGAAGCCACTGCGCCCGGCCCTTCTCTGCTTTTGACCATTTGTTCTAAACATTTTGAGATCTTTTCTTTGACTCCATGGATTGGTTTTGAAACCTACATGTCTGATCAGATAAATAGTAGGGTGAGGAAAGAAGAAAACATAGTATTCTCTGAAAATGAATCATGACATCATAGAAAATTAGAAGGTTAGGCTTTTTTTTTTTTTTTTTGGCAAAGCAAATCTCTCAGACAGGGAAGCTGGGCTCAGTGAGGGAGGCTGGGAGCGCTGTCAAGCGGCCGCATTGCGGTTTGTTGCAGAGCAGAGCTGGGGCCACCTTGCCTCTTGGGCTCTGGGAGTGCTGAGGATGGGGAGGCTGGGCTGGAGAGGGGCCAGGAGGATGCTTGGGCGGGCTGTGGTGGAGCTGGCTGAGGAGTCTTCTGCCTGTTTGTTCTGGGTACTGGGAGATGCAGGTGGGGAGACACCGGGTAGAAAGGACAAAGTCCTCATTTATGGCCTTGGGGGAGTTAATGTGTAATATTCTAGGATATAAGCTTGAGCACGAGTTGAGACCCTGAGCATAGGCCTCCAGGAGCCGCTGGGAGCTGCCGCCAGGAGCTGTCGCCACGATGGTGAGGACACCAGCCCCTGGCTGCCTGCCCCACTGTGTTCATCTGTGTCTTTGCCTGGGTGGGGGCTTTTAGGGAAAACCATTGCTGTCCCTCTCGGGCCTCAGTTTCCGCATCTGTGCAGCAAACAAGTTGGACAGGGGTCTTTATTTTTAAACAGTGTCTTGCTCTGTCAGCAGGTGGAGTGCAGTGCTGGCGATCATAGCTCACTGTAGACTTGACCTCCTTGGCTCAAATGATCATCTCACCTCAGCGTCTTGAGGAGCTGGGACCCCAGGCATGCAGCACCACACTGCCTAATTTTGTTTGTTTCTTTTATTTTTTGTGATGGGGTCTTGCTCTGTTGCCCAGGCTGGAGTGCAGTGGCATGATCTTGGCTCACTGAAACCTCTGCTGCCTGGATTCAAGCAATTCTCCGGCCTCTGCCTCCCAAATAGCTGGGATTACAGGCATGCGCCACCACACCTGGCTAATTTTTTGTGTTTTTAAAGTAGAGACAGAGTTTCATCAAGTTGGCCAGGCTGGTATCGAACTCCTGACCTCAAGTGATCCTCCCACCTCGGCCTCCCAAAGTGCTAGGATTACAGGCATGAGCCACTGCGTCCGGCCTATTATTTTTTTTTTTTTTTTTTTTTGAGATGGAGTTTCACTCTTTTTGCCCAGGCTGGAGTGCAATGGCGCGATCTCGGCTCACCGCAACCTCCGCCTCCTGGGTTCAAGCAATTCCCCTGCCTCAGCCTCCTGAGTAGCTGGGATTACAGGCAGGCGCCACCATGCCCAGCTAAGTTTGTATTTTTAGTAGAGACGGGGTTTCACTATGTTGACCAGGATGGTCTCGATCTCTTGACCTCGTGATCCACCCGCCTCAGCCTCCCAAAGTGCTGGGATTACAGGCGTGAGCCACCACACCCGGCTGTCGGCCTATTATTTTTTGTAGAGATGAGGTCTCACTGTGTTGCTCAGGCTGATCTCACGGGGCTCAAGTGATCCTCCCGCCTTGGCCTCCCAAAGTGCTGAGATTACAAGTGTGAGCTCCTGTGCCTGGCCTCCACTGATCTTTATGGAGATAAAAAAATCTCAGGTTGGGCAATATAGTGAGACCTTGTCTGCTATAGGTGCATGGCACTATGCCCCGCCTTAAAAAGTTAGCTGGGCATAGCGGCACGCTCCTGTAGTCCCAGCTACTTGGGAGGCTGAGGTGGGAGGATCACTTGAGACCAGGAGGTTGAGGCTGCAGTGAGCCATAGTTGCACCATTGTATTCCAGCCTGGGTGTCAGAGTGAGACCTTGTCTCATACAAACACACACTCCAAGTCTTAGAGAGTAAATTGCCCAAGGCCATAAACTGCGAATTGCAGGGGGTTGAGTCGATCCCCACTGAGGTCCCTGATTCTTTGATTCTACACCTGTCCCTGCCATAGCTTACTGTGTGGCCTTGGCCAAGTCACTAACCCTCTCTGAGCCCAGTGTTTCCCCACATCTGTGGAATGGGCTGACAGGCGGCATCTTCTGAGGATTAGATGGTATATTCATTGCCTAAGGTTGCAGTAACAAGTTACCACCAAATTGTGGGTGGCTTCACACAATAGATGTTTATTCTCTCTAAACAACGTCTAAAGCCTGGAACCAAGGGGCTACAGGGCTACACTCCTGCCGAAGGTGCTAGGGGTGGGATCTTTCTGGCCTCTTTCAGCATCTGGTGGCTCCTGGCATTCCTTGGCTTGCGTCACTCTCATCTCTGCCTCCAACTTCACATGGCCTCCTCTGTGTGTCTCCGTCTCTGTGTCCCTATTTCTCTCCTCTTTTTTTTTTTTTTTTGAGATGGATTCTCACTCTGTCACCCAGGCTGGAATGCAGTGGCACAATTGTGGTTCACTGTAACCTCTGCCTCCTAGGTTCAAGTGATTCTTCTGTCTCAGCCTCCCGAGTAGCTGAGATTACAGGCACATGCAACCATGCCCAGCTGATTTTTGTATTTTTAGTAGAGAGGGGGTTTCACCATGTTGGCCAGGCTGGTCTCGAACTCCTGACCTCATGGTCTGCCCATCTCAGCCTCCCAAAGTGCTGGGATTACAGGTGTGAACCACCGCACCCGGCCGGTATTTCTCTCCTCTTATGAGAACATCAGTTGTATTGGATTTAAGACCAACCCTAAACCAGTATGACCTCTGACCTCTTAACTCGATCACAGAGGCAAAGGCCCTATTTTAAAATAGTTCACATTGAGGCCAGGTGTGGTGGCTCACACCTGCAATCCCAGCACTTTGGGAGGCCGTAGGTGACAGATCACCCAAGGTCAGGAGTTCGAGACCAGCCTAGCCAACATGGTGAAACCCCGTCTCTACTAAAAACACAAAAAAATAAAAAATTAGCCAGACGTGGTGGCAAGCACCTGTAATCCCAGCTGCTTGGGAGACTGAGGCAGGAGAATCGTGAGACGTGTGTGTGTAGGGCGCATGTCTGTGAGTGCCTGCTGTGTGGCAGACACACTTGTTTTCTGCTTCTTGTTTGAGCCCCTTTGGGACTGTCCTCACTGGGTAACCTCATCTCCTGGAGATAATGCTGTTTGCCAGCGAGAGACTGATTTTAATCCTGTCTGCCTGGCTCCAAAATCCGGACCCTGCTATTATGTTAAGTGCAGATTTGGGGGGTTAGGCGTCCAGCCTCCAAACCCCACTTTCTCTAAAGCAGGGAGGTTTTGCCCCCAGGGGACATTTGACCCTGTCTGGAGACATTTTTGGTCGTCACAGCTCAGGGGAGGGTGTCACTGGCATCCAGTGGGTGGTGGCCAGGGATGCCACTCAGTACCCTAATGGCACAGGCCAGCCCAACAGAGGGATGCCTGGGCCAGTTGCGGTGGCTCATGCCTATAATCCCAGCACTTTGGGAGGCTGAGGAGGGCAGATCACCTGAGGTGGGGAGTTTGAGACCAGCCCAACATGGAGAAACCCGGTCTCTACTAAAACTACAAATAATTAGCTGGGTGTGGTGGCGCATGCCTGTAATCCTAGCTACTTGGGAAGCTGAGGGAGGAGGATCACTTGAACCCGGGAGGCGGAGGTTGTGGTGAGCTGAGATCACGCCATTGTACTCCAGCCTGGGGAACAAGGGCGAAAAGAAATGGCAACTGTCTGACACGCGGCATCACAGCCCACTGTCCCGCTGTCCTGGTTAAGCATTGCTGCCTCTTCTAGATGGGCCGAGACCTCGTGCCTTTGATACAGTCATTTTCCATCTCACATTTTTGTGTCTGGGGTTCTGTTGAGGGCAGTGTGATTTCATCATTTGAACACTTTGTGAAATTGTGAGGCGGGCAGGAAGCACTCTGCCATTTCATAGAAGGGCACACGGGGCCTCCCCCAACTGGGCCCTGTGCCTCGGGCTGGGGTGGGTAAGAGCAAAACAGGGCAGGGCGTGGGGAGCTCTGGGAGGCCGTGATCAGAGCCTCTGGCTCTGCGGCTTCCCAGCTTGGTGGCCTCCTGTGTCCTCACGTGGGCAGGGGGATTGTGAGACCTGCAGCTGGGCTGGGGTGAGGTGGATGAAGGTGCTGGGCAAGCGTAGGATTGATTTTCTGGGGAGTCAAGTATACTGTTTCTCTGCTGGCCCAGGGGGAATTCGAGGTTAAGAACATGGACATGAAGCTGGGGTCGACCCTTAAGATCACAGGCAGGATCGATGACAGCGCTGATGGGTGAGCAAGGTTTCGGGGTGGGGGGAGTCCCTAGGCCTGGAACAGGCAGGGCGGGTGGGGCAGCCCTGTGGAGTGGTCAGGCCAGAGGGACCTCAGGCCAAGGGGCCCTTTTTCTTTTCTTTTCCTTTTTTCTTTTCTTTTTTTTTTTTTTTGAGACGGAGTCTTGCTCTGTCACCCAGGCTGGAGTGCAATGGTGCGATCTCAGTTCACTGCAACCTCCGCCTCCTGGGTTCAAGCACTTCTTGTCTCAGCCTCCTGAGTAGCTAGGATTACAGGTGCGCACCACCACAGCCGGCTACTTTTTGTATTTTTAGTAGAGACGGGGTTTCACCATGTTGGCCAGGCTGGTCTTGAACTCCTGACCTCGTGATCCATGCACCTTGGCCTCCCAAAGTGCTAGGATTACAGGTGTGAGCCACCATGTATGGCCAAGGGGCCCTTTTTCATACCCGTTTCCCCATACCCATGCGGGCTGCCTTTCTGTGGGGTCTGCCTTCATGCCTGAGGCCAGGTGTGGGGACCTGCAGAATTTCAGAGTCGATGCCATATGCTGTGTTCCTTGGCCCCAACAGCCATTGAAGGGGCAGGTGGAGAAGCCCCTGGAACTCTGCCTGGCCCCCTTCGGGGCAGGTATCTCTAGGGAAAGCCCAAATCCCCAGAGATACTACAGTCTTTACCCAGCGGAATGGCCACAGGCCAGCCTTTCACGCGCATAAAACTGGGGCAGCTGCCGGGGGATGCCGAGTGGTCTTCCGGGCACCCTCTTGGTTAGAACCAGAGGCCTCACAACACCTCCGTGACTGTCTAGCGAAGGGCTCTCTCGCCTGCGGAACCTGTCAGTGCATCCTGGAACGGCTCTGTATCTACTTTTGGTTGGGGAGGGGGAAGGCAGGTGCATGTCATAGGAGCTAAGAGAAGGCCAGGTGCGGTGGCTCATGCCTGTAATCCCAGCACCCTGGGAGGCCAAGGCAGGTGGATTGCCTGAGGTCAGGAGTTCGAGACCAGCTTGGCCAACATGGTGAAACCCTGTCTTTACTAAAAATACTAAAATTCGCTGGGCGTGGTGGCGGGCGCCTGTGATCCCAGCTACTCGGGCGGCTGAGGCAGGAGAATTGCTTGAACCTGGGAGGTGGCAGTTGCAGTGAGCCGAGATGGCACCACTGTACTCCAGCCTGGTAGTCAGAGGGAGACTCCATCTCAAATAATAATAATAATAAGTAAAAATAAAGGAGCTAAGAGAAAAATGATGTCTTTCTTCGAGGGTTCCTCAAGTTTGCCAAAATGTGTGATAGCCTTGGTCTGAGACTCCGGAATTAAGGTACCCCATGACCCAAAGTGCCCCACTTTCAGGAACCCTGAAGGTCTAACCCAGGCTCCTATAGTGATCCTGCCAAGAAGTAATACCCCGGTTGCTTCCCCGTAGTGATGGGGAGCTCACCACCTTAGGCTGGCTGTTTGTGGTTAAATTTAATAGGTCTTCAGATATCTAAGAGATAGCATTTCACTCTCCCAGGAGAGCCATCCCCAATTCCTGAAGCTGTCACTATGTTACCTTTCTACTAACAGCTTTGATCCCTGCTCCAAATGGAATTGCACCACCACAGTGCTGAGTCTGACCCAGGTGTTACCACCCTTGTTTTAAGGCACAGATCTCAACTAACACGAGCTTTGATTCTTCCAGCTCGTGGTCCACAAAGATCCTCCAACCCAAGCTGCTTTATCCAGGCCTGAGCTCTGAACCTCACCTGCTACCCCTTCCCCTGCAGCTTTGTAATTAATCTGGGCCAGAAGACAGACACATTGAACCTGCATTTCAACCCTCGCTTCAGTGAGTCCACCATTGTCTGCAACTCACGGGATGGCAGCAACTGGGGACAAGAACAGCGGGAAGATCACCTGTGCTTCAGCCCAGGGTCTAAGGTCAAGGTGAGGTCAAAGGGGGAAAAGGGATTGGGGCCAGGTCAAGGGGAGGGCCCAGATGGGAGGGAGTCTGGCCGGGACACGATGCTGGCACCGTTTGAGCCACCAGGCACTGCCCTGGCCCATTTCCGGGTCCTCCTGCCTCCTTGACACCCTCCGTCCCCACAGTTCATGGTGACCTTTGAGAGTGACAAATTCAATTTGAAGCTGCCGGACGGGCACCAGCTGACCTTTCCCAACAGGCTGGGCCACCGCCACCTGAGCTACCTGAGTGTGAGTGGTGGGTTCACCTTATCCTCTTTCAAGTTAAAAGAATAAAAGACCTCTAGCCGAGATTCTCCGTCCTGGGTTTTCTTCGGAGTCACACCAGGATCAACAGCCCTTGGGTCCTGGGTGTGTCCCCTGTCTGCATTTCCTTCCCCAAGGCCAAAAGCAAACAAAATAATCCATTGAGTCTTCCTGTGGCAAGAACTGTGGTTTGACTCAGTCTCCTGGGTCCCTCAAGTTTACAAAATCGTTGGATACCCCTTGTCTGAGGACTCCTGAGTGAAGGCACCCCGTGATCTAGAATGTCCCTCTCTCAGGGATCCTGAAGGTCTAGCCCAGGCTCCCATAGTGATCCCGCCGCACATCCTCTGGTTGCATACCTCTAGTGACAGGGAGCTCACCACCTTACGTTGACTGTTTGTGGCTAAATGTAACAGGTCTTCAGATACCTAAGCAGGGGATTTCTCTTCTCATGCATTTTAATGCTCCTGGCATTTTCTTGATACAGAGGAGGAAACTGAGATACAAGGACACCTGACTGCCACGCTAGGAGGCTGAGACATGTTCCCAACAGTCCCACGCACGTGCTCCTGGCTACCTGCCCCCACTATCGCCAGAGCAAATGCCACCCTGCCCTGTGGGATTATGGGGCAGACACCAGTCCCAGGCACCTGGGCTAGCAGCCATTCCGGAACTGCAGATAAGGGCTCCCACCTGGGCTTCTTATCTCAGGGGCATTCCAGCCTGGTTACTCATTACCCTCCCCTCCCCTGCTGGGGGCCTCGATGGGGGGTCTGTGGCTTTCTAAACTCCCTGGAGGCAGGGGGACTTAAGCAGGTGTGGAGCGGATGCTGTTCTCCCAGGTCAAGCACCTTGCAGGACGCCTTTTATCAAAACAGCCTTATTTAATCAGGTCCCAGAGGCAAGTCTGGGGTATACAGGCAGGTGGGATTCCTCCCCGTGAGGTCATACCTGACCTTCCTGGGATAAGTGGGAGGCTGGGGCGGGGAGGTTGGGGAAGTGGCCTGGGATAGGGCTGTCACAGTTGCAGCAGGGATACTCTGGGATGAGCTGGGGGCAGGCGGTCCCTTTGGGAGGTGAGACAATGGCCCTGTGTGGTACACTCCCTGCCCCCCACCCCGCACGGACAGCTTGGTCTGTACAAAGGCCACACTGTGAGGCTGGGCCCTCCAGCTGGTGGGGATGGCATGGGGTGGGGCCTAAGGAACAGCTATTAGGTCCAGAGTGGCAGTGGGGGCAGGTGGTCAGCCTGGCAGGCCCCTGGGAGCATCCAAGTCCCAGAGCAAGCCTGGCTGTCCCTGTCCTTCCTCCCATGTCTGTCCTGCAGAGGCGGGGAGGAACTTGGGGCAACTCGGCTTCTCCCCTCTCTGGTCTGCCAGGAATCGGCTGTCAGGTGAGGGGCTGGCTCTGCACCTACGTGGGGCCCCAAGAACAGGCCCCAGCCCCTCACACCTTGACCTCATCATCCTCTTCAGCATCCACAAATTCGAAGGTGTTTGTTTGCACTGTGCTGGGCACTGGGGTCCTGGTGCCTGCCTGGGGTGCCCTCCACTCTTCGTCCAGGCTCTCCCAGGAGGCCCGGGTTTCGGGCAGCACCTCCACCCGCTCCCGCCGCGTATCCAGGTAGTGGGGGTCGCCGCCCCAGCCTGCTCCCCAGTGCCTGCTGAGGGCTGGGTCAGCAGGTCCTCGGGGACCCCCTCCCACTGGACTGGCCTTCACTTCCACCACTGGGCCCAACCTGGCTGTTACCCCATTGGGACAGTGTCCACGGGGCGTGGAGCTTGCGGCAGGGCCTGGGAGGTTTGCAGTAGGAGCTGGGGAGTTTGCAGGAGGGGGTAGGGGGTTTGCAGCTGGAGCCGAGGGGTTTGCAGCAGGGGCTGGGGTCTCAGCTGCAGGAGTTTCCGGGAGGCTCATGACCCCCAGCAGCTCGCTGAGGAGTGAGGGCCCAAGGTCGAGGTCCAGGCGGAAGGACAAGAGAGAGTCAGAGCGGCGGAGCCCCGGCTCAGAGGGGAAGGAACCATCCTGGTCTCGGTCATGCGGCTTTTCTGAGCAGGGCAGGCGAGAGATGGTGCAGAACCCAGAGTCCAGGCCTAGAAAAGAAATGGGCAATGGGCTCAGAGCTGGGGTGCTTCGCCAGGAATTAAGGAGGGGAGACAGGACCAGTCCTGGCTTGCCGTGTGGCCTCTGGCAAGCCCCTCCCCTCTCTGGCCTCAGTTTCTCCCATCTTTCCAATATAATACGCTCCATGGTCTCCTGTGTGATCTCCTGTCTATCCTGAACTGAAAGTCGTCACCCTCATTTCCACTCTGCAGATGAGGAAAGTGAGGCTCAGTTTGGGATGAGGCGAAGGGGCTAGCTCAAGGCCAGAGAAGTCTGACGGGGTGGAATCAAGCCTGGAGCTCAGATCTCCTGACTCTCAGTCCCAACCGTGACCTCGGCCATGGCCAGCTCCCTGCCATGACACTGGCCGATGCCTGCAGGGGAACCCAGAGCACCAGGCTGGTTTGTGGACACAGGATGGGACCAGCAGTCAGGGTCTGACTGCATAGAAATGAAGGACAGACACATGCCTTCCCAAGGTCATCTAGTCCAGCTCCTGCATCCAGGACCACAGACCTGAGACATAATCGTGTTTCTGTGGACGGGTCCTCAGTGCGTTCTGAGCAGCCGCCTGGGGCAGGAGCATGAGCATTTGCCCCAAAAGTGGGAGTGAAGCTGCAAGGCAAGGAGTGGCCACCAGGTGGCAGCAGAGGCCCATGGTTCCCAGGTGAGCTCTTCCCTAACAGCCAAGGTGGCACTTCTGACTGGGTAGGAAGGGCCCTGGCTTGCGGCCCCTGTGAGTGGGTTTTGAAATTTGTTGAGTTACAGGAAAGCAGGTTCAAATAACAACAACTGCTCCAGTGTCCTGAGCACCTACTGTGTACCAGCCCTGGGGCCTCTCCTGGCACTGGATCTTAGCAGTGACCCCAGAGACTCATTATCTAGGTGAGGACTTGAACTTATTTAAGTCAGTCGACTTCCTGGAAATCAGGCAGAACTGGATTGGAATCCAGAGCCCAGGCGGCCCTTCATCTCTCCATGATATCATTCCAACATGTGGCTGAAGGGGGCGAGACCAGGTGGTTGACTGGTTCAGCGGAGGCCCAGAGACAGGGAGGTGCTTGCCCAGGTCACAGCAAGTGAGGGGCAGCTAGAACTCAACTCTCAACTCACCCCCTCACTCTCAACCCTGGGTGTTTCGGGGAGTCAGCCTCTTCCCACCTCTGCAGCCCTTCCCCATCTATGATGTGGGGTTTGGGCCTGGCCTCTGCGGTGAGACCAAGGGACCTGGGGTAAAGAGCTCATTCGGAGCTTGGAGGAGCCCCTGAACCCCTCTGGGCCTCAGCCTCAGCCTCTGAAAAGTGGTTCAGTAACCCAGGCTCTCACCGTAGCTGGAGTGGCCGTCCGTGGAGCTGGTGGGGCTGCCGTCAAAACTGAGCTTGCCAACCACGAGGCTGTCGTAAGCGGCCTGGTTGAGCTGGGGCAGGGAGATGGCGTTCTTGATGATGGGGGAGATGGCCGGTGGAGCCGGTGAGGGCGCAGGTGGAGATGCCATCCTCCGGGGGAGCGCCCCCACCCTCCGCACCAGCTGCAGCTTCTTGGCCAGGAAGCTGCGGGGTGAGCGATGAGTGCCCCTGGAGCTGCCACCATGGTTGCTGAGGAAGGAGGTGTCCCCAAAGACGTCCCCGCCACGGCCTACATGCATGGTGTGGCGGAAGTCCCCGAGTGGGGGGCTGATCATGTCTGCAGTCAGCCGCCTCTTTCCCTGGGAACTGGACACCCAGCCCACAGGTGAGAGCTTGCCCAGGCTCATGGTGGGGGCGCCTCCGCCCCCTTGGGGGCCGGGCATCAGCTCTGGCGGCTCACAGCCACTAGTCCATGCCCACCAGGGGCTGGGGGAGGGAGGTGGGCTGGGCTGGGGACCGGTGCTCAGCTCCTTTGCCCTGGCGGAAGCTGTGGATGACGCTCTCCTAAGGTGAGGTCCCTGAATGCTTAGGTTGTGAGGGCTCCATGGCTTGACTTTCCCTAGGGCCCGGCTCCTAGCCCCTCAGAAGCAGCTGTAGATGTTCAAGCGCAGAGAAAGCACCCCCAAGGGGGTCGGCTTCTCTCCTGCCCAGGGTGGTTTCCTAGAAGGAAGACAGAAAGGGTGGTGATGGCAGGCCCGGGGCAGAGGAGGAAATCCAGGGTCCAAACTTGGGCAGCTGAAGCGGACAGGCAGACGATCACATCCAAATACACGGATGGAGAGGCCCGGCCGACGCGGAGCAAAAGCCAGGCACAACGGGACTCAAGTGAGTCCGTGTATAGAAAGTTCCAGAACACAGCCAGGCTTGGTGGCTCACACCAGTAATCCCAGCACTTTGGGAGGCTGAGGCAGGTGGATCACCTGAGGTCGGGAGTTTGAGACCAGCCTGGCCAACATGGAGAAACCCCATCTCTACTAAAAATACAAAAATTAGCCGGGTGTGGTGGCGAATGTCTGTAATCCCAGCTACTGGGGAGACTGAGGGAAGAGAATTGCTTGAACCCAGGAGGCAGAGGTTGCGGTGAGCTGAGATTGCACCACTGCACTCCAGCCTGG
>PVKV010003103.1:66671-100646 GCA_004027835.1 Alouatta palliata | reverse complement strand
GCCTCCGCACTGCATCTGTTCCATCCTCCATGTTGGTATCTTTTTCCCATGCGTGCTCTGGGCTCCTGGCACACTAGGAGATGAATGATCGGGACCAACATAGGAATCCTTGTTCCTCGTTCCTTGACTGAGCCCCACGAGGGTAGGTACCCTATCTCCTGGGACCCCTCCAGGGATGCTCACCGGCTAGACCCCTGCAGAGGCTCAGACACACCTGGGCACTGCAGAGGAAGGGGGCAGCTTTGGACCCTTCAACAGGTTTGTGCTGTGACCCAGTTCCCCAGAGTGACCTCGCACCTAGGGGAAACTGACAAAGGGCCAAGGAGGCTGACCCCAAGCTCTCCCCTCAGCCACCCAGTGTGCCTTTCCAAGTCAGACAAACCTGAGTGCAAATCAGGGCTTTGCCTCTCACTGGCAGAGTGACCTTGGATAAGTCAGTGCCTAGCACTGGTGTCAGTTCCATTATTTGTAATAAGCCATAAAGTTCAAGTTCACTGCCTGACCTGTAGTTATTAAGGTCAAGGAAGGGTAGCTGTTATTATGACTTTTTCTTTTCCTTTCTTTCTCCCTTCCTTCCCCCCTCTCTCTCTCTCACCTCTCTCTCTCTCTCTTCCTTTCTTTCTCTCTCTTGCTCTGTCACCCAGGCTGGAGTGAAATGGTGCCATTTTGGCTCACTGCAACCTTCACCTCCCAGGTTCAAGCAATTTTCCTGCCTCAGCCTCCTGAGTAGCTGGGATTATAGGCATCTGCAACCACACCAGGCTAATTTTTGTATTTTTAGTAGTGACGAGGTTTCACCATGTTGGCCAGGCTAGTCTTGAACTCCTGACCTCAGGTGATCCACCCGCCTCGGCCTCCCAATGTGCTGGGATTACAGGCATGAGCCACCGTACCCAGCCATTTTTTTTTTTTTTAATGGAGTCTCCTTCTGTCACCCAGGCTGGAATGCAGTGGTGGCGATCCCAGCTGAATGCAATCTCTGCCTCCTGGGTTCAAGCGATTCTCATGCCTCAACCTCCCAAGTAGCTTGGATTACAGGCACCTGCCACCTCGCCCAGTTAATTTTTGTATTTTAGTAGAGACAGAGTTTCACCATGTTGGCCAGGCTGGTCTCAAACTCCTGGGCTCAAAAGATCCACCTGCCTCAGCCTCCCAAAGTGCTGGGATCACAGGCGTGAGCCACCACACCTGGCCTTTCATGACTTTATCATTTTCTCTTTGCGGGCAGGCAGTTTCACTGAATACATGCTCAGTGGGTATTTGCTGCAGCGGGCCCTGGGCTGGCACCGTGTAAGGGGTGGCAGTAAGGAGTGTGGTCCCTTCTCTCAAGACACTTAGAGTCTGCTGGGGAAGACAGAGGCCAGGACACTGTTGGTGAGGAAAGGCCACAGCAGCAGTAGACTGTGGCAGGGAGGCAGAAGATCGCCTGAGGAGGGCCAGGGAGGCTTCCTGGAGAAGGTGGCATTTGAGTTGGGCTTTCTGTGTTAGGGTAAGATGGTCTGTAGGTGAGGCTGGGGGGAGAACGGGCCTCAGCAGAGAGGTGGAGGTGGGCATGCGCACACCTGAGGGCGGGTCGTGATCTGGTGCTGGGAGGCTGGAAGTTGCGCTGGGTCTGCTGTGCAGGAGCGGGCAGAGGCACTGAACGCCACACACAGGGAGGGTAGTGGCGGGTGCTAGGCTGGGCCACTGCCCCACCCAGAGATGGCGGCCCTCGGGGATCACAGACCCGGCAGTGGCTCAGGATCCTCGATGGGGCTTCTTCATTAGCAGAGGCTGGGGCAGCCCTGCCTGATACTGTTTTATTTCCGTGCGGCCCTTGACGACAGGAATGTGTTCTGAGGAAGCCAGGAGATGGAGACCCTCCTGGAAGGACCCTTCGGCTCTCCGGTACCTTCCTTCCACTCCAGATCCTCACCAGTCAACACTTGGTGGGCGGTGGGGTGGGGGAGGAGGCGTGTTTCAGGGTTCTCAGAAGGCTCCTGGGGGCCAGACATGGTAGCTCATGCCTGTAATCCCAGCACTTCGGGATACCGAGGCCAGCTGATCACTTGAGGTCAGGAGTTTGAGACCAGCCTGGCCAACATGGCAAAACCCCATCTCTACTAAAAATACAAAAATTAGCTGGGTGTGGTGGTGCGTGCCAGTAATCCCAGCTACTAGGGAGGCTGGGGCAGGAGAATGGCTTGAACCCGGGAGGTGGAGGCTGCAATGAGCCGAGATCGTGCCACCACACTCCAGCCTGGGCGACTGAAAAAAAAAAAAAAGCTTCTGGGGCCACTGAGGCCCAGACAGGGTAGTGTGGAGTCCTGGGCGGCCCTGTACTCCACGGTTGGTTCCAGCGTGGGTGAGAGCGTCTGTTGTGCCATCTCCGAGCCTAACGGGAAACAGGCTCACAGACAGGTAAGGCTCAGCGCTGACGTGGCAGGGCTTCCAGGAAGACTGCCTGGAGGAGGCGGGATGAGCGAGCCTCTATAGATGGATGAGGCTGTGTGCACACAGTCAGAGCCAGGCTGGGAACACAAAGTGTGTGTGTCTGACACGGGTGTATGTGGCCAAGGTGTCAGCCACGTGGAGTCAAGACCTGACCTGAGGCTAGGGGGTGGCCTGGGGGCTGGGTGATGGCAGATGCGTCCCTATCTGTGTCACCCAGCTGCTCCTCATCCCTATCTGTGTCACCCAGCTGCTCCTGGCGGTGATGCCTGGCTGCGAAAGGATTCTTTGGAGCTGTAGGGTCAGGATGGGAGTAATCCCAGGGGCATTTTGGAGGGCGTCGCTGTGAGGCCCGAGGGGAGGGCATGTCTCCAGGAGACAGCTGTCAGGGCCGGAAACGCCTCTGGAATTCCAGGCTCTGGGAAAAGGGCCGGTCTGTGGAAGAGCTTTCTCAGGCGGAGCCTTCCAGACAGACCCAGCTCCGGTTTCTTATTCACTGGTCAGCAGGGAAATGGGGGTGGGGAAGCCCCCCTAACCCCTCTGGCTCCCTTTCTCCTGGAGAGCAACAAGTTGGACGGGGGTTGAGGAAGGATGTGGGGTCAGTTCCTCCAGCCCCACCCCCAAGGAGGACAGACAGATGGATGGACTGAGGGTGGAGTGGGGGTCTAAGGCGGCTGTAGTTGCAGGGTCCGGGGGCTGGGGCGGCAGAAGGGGTCAGGGCCAGGTGACTCCGTTGTCCCTGGGTGATCGGAGTGGGCTCTCCAGACCTGGGCCAGGTGGTTGGGGCCTGGATGGAAGGGTGGTGCGGAGGGGGTCCTCTAGGAGACCTTTGTTCTCATTGTGAAGTGGGTGAGGTGGAGAGAGGAGGGGCACAGAGGGGGACAGGAAAAGCGTTTGAGGAGCAGAAACAATGGACTATTCTCTGTGGCCCAGCCTGGCCCAAGAGATAGGCCCGTGGGCTGCAGGCCAGCCCTGACCATCTCCTGCATGGCCTCCTCCAGCCTGGCCCAGCCCTGGGGACTTCACGTGGCCCTGCCTGGGTAGGCTGCGGGGGCGCCTTCCTCACCCCCATGGCCACACGAGCATTCCTGGACACATGGATCTCTGTTTTTTTCTAACAAAAGCCCGTCCACTTTGGTTAATGAAGCCCTTCCATGTTCATGACCTCCTTGGTGTGACAGAGACAGAAACAGATGAGGGAACACATCTTGCCCACGGCACCTGGCTGCTCGTCAAAGAGCTGGGAGTTAGCCTTGGTGCTCCTGGGTTCATCCACAACCTCCCAAGCCCTAACCTTGCTCCCTAGCCCCAGGTTTCCTCCTCTCTTTTCTGGACTGATAAGAAGAGCAGAAGCAGGAGCATTAGCTGAGCATCTCCTGACTGCCAAGACACAGCTCAGAGCTTGAAATTTCACTTGTATTTGCTGTGATCCTCACAACACTGTCGAGCTGATGAGGAAACGGGCTGAGGAGGTAAAGTCACTTCTCACTGGAAATGGTCACATTGGATTTGAGTCCAGGTCGTCACCTCTCAGTGGCCTGCTGCCTTGAGGACAAAGGCTCTGGGACCATGCACGCGGGGATCGTGATCTCCCCTGGTCTCCAGGGGCGAGGAGGAACCGTCCACGCTGTACACACACCCTTCTGGGGCAGGAATTGTTCGGAAGCATCCCTGACTGATGGCTGTTGCCGCTACTTACATCCCTTTGGTGACTGGGAGCTCACTACTTCCCCAAGAGGACAGCTCTGCCAGCCAAGAATTTCTCCCTGAAATGCAGCAGAAATCAGCTCCCCATAACCTCTGCTCACTGCTCCTTCTTCCACCTCTGAGAACAGAGTTCTCCAGACGCCTCCCTTTGCCGAAGAAGTCAGAAGACCCGGCTCTAAGTCCTCCCAGCTGTGGATCTGGGCAAGTTCTTTAGCCTCCCGGGGCCTCCGTTTTCTATCAAACATGTCTGTGAAAGGAGCGTTAGAAACACAGGTTGGGGGCCGGGCGCGGTGGCTCACGCCTGTAATCCCAGCACTTTGGGAGGCCGAGGCGGGCGGATCATGAGGTCAGGAGATCGAGACCAGCCTGGCCAACATCGTGAAACCCCATCTCTACTAAATATGCAAAAAATTAGCCAGGCATGGTGGCACACGCCTATAGTCCCAGTTACTTGGGAGGCTGAGGCAGGAGAATCGCTTGAACCTGGGAGGCGGAGGTTGCGGTGAGCCAAGATCACACCACTGCACTCTAGCCTGGGCAAGACTCTGTCTCAAAAAAAAAACAAAAACAAAAAACAAAGAACCACAGGTTGGGGGTATGTCATAATCATTGCAGAGTCCAGCTCCTTGTACTTTTCTCAGTCATTTAATGGACTTAACTCGTATCACAGCAAACACTTGTAAAGCACTAGCTCAGCACCTGGCCACGGGGCGCAGCCACTGCCTCTTTTTTTTTTTTTTTTTTTTGAGACAGAGTCTCACTCTGTAGCCCAAGCTGGAGTGCAGTGGTGTGATCTTGGCTCACTGCAACTTCCGCCTCCTGGGTTCAAGTGATTCTGGTGCCTCAGCCTCCTGAATAGCTGGTACTACAGGTGTGCACCACCATGCCTGACTAATTTTTTGTGGTAGAGACGGGGTTTCACCATGTTGCCCAGGGTGGTCTCGAACTCCAGATCTCAGGTGTTCGAGGCCACCCTGGGCAACACGGTGAAACGCCCATGAATGCCTCGGCCTCCCAAAGTGCCGGGATTACAGGCATGAGCCACCGGCCCGGCCCAGCCACTGCCTTTGAACTCAGAAATTCACACTCCCAGCTTGCAGAGAGGGGACGCGATGGTTTAGGGTTTTATGTGCAGTCACCTTTATGAATTCATAAAGACTCTGACAACATTCTTATGGCAAGTGCAGGATCTCGCAGGCAAGGAAACCGCCCAGAGAGGTGAAGTAACCTACTTGAAGTCCCACAGCACCGTTTCATAGGGAATTGAGATTCTCACCAGGCCATTCCCCGAGTGGGTCTGCAGGGGTTAACCGGGCTGGCTGGCACCTGCCAAGCAGGAGGGGGGATCTCGTAGAGAGTGAGAGTTGGGGAATGGGCAGCCCCTCTGGGTCTCTGACTCCTCCTCAGGGGGCAGCTTGAGCCTCTGCCAGCCTCTTGTTGACTCAGCCGGCCTCTCTTCTGCCAAGGCCTGCTGGCCAGAGCTCCCATGGGGAGGGTCAGGCCACATTCTTCTCTGGCTGGAGCCTGAGGGGTGGCTGGCACCTCCTGGTGGAGTCTGTGTGCTGGAGAGAAGCTCATCTGGTTTGTGGGCGCTGGGACAGATGCTGGGGTGAGGCAGGAAATGTTTTTTTGGGGGGGTCAAGGATGGCTTCCCAAAGGACCACCTCAGAGCTAATGAATTAGCCTGGGAACTGGGTGACTTGGCTGCACGGCTCAGCTTTGTCTTTCTTTTTTTTTTTTTTGAGACAGGGTCTTGCTCTGTTGCCCAGGCTGGAGTACAGTGGCATGAACATGGCTTACTACAGGCTCGACCTCCCGGGCTCAAGCGATTCTCCCGCTTCAGCTTCCTGAGTAGCTAGGATGGCAGGCACATGCCACCATACTTGGCTTGGCTAATTTTTGTTTTTGGAGATGGAGTCCCACTCTGTCGCCCAGGCTGGAGTGCAGTGGAGTGATCTCTGCTCACTGCTACCTCCGACTCCCGGGTTCAAGCGATTCTCCTGCCTCAGCCTCCTGATCAGCTAAATTTTAAATTTTTGTAGAGAAGTGGTCTTGCTATGTTGCTCAGGCTGGTCTCAAACTCCTGGGCTCAAGTGATCCTCCCGTCTCAGCCTCCCAAATTTCTGGGATTACAGGTATGAGCCACTGCACCCAGCCAGCTTTGCCACGAATGAGCTGGGTGATCTTAGTGAGACACCCACCTCAGTTTCCCCATCCATCAAATGGGTATATGTGATAAAACACCCTGCCTGCCTTTCCCCACAGCTGTTGGGAGGATCAAAGGCAAAAACAAGTTGGGCTGGAGGGAACGCCCTTTATAGGGCAAAGGCCCACACATGCTGGCTGGCCAGCCTGGCGTTCTTTTTTTTGAGACAGAATCTCGCTCTGTTGCCCAGGCTGGAGTGCAGTGGTGCGATCTGATCTCAGCTCACTGCAACCACCTCTTGGGTTCAAGCGGTTCTCCTGCTTCAGCCTCCCAAGAAGCTGGGACTATAGGTGTGTGCCACCACGCCCAGCTAATTTTTTGTATTTTGAGTAGAGACAGGGTTTCACCATGTTAGCCAGGATGGTCTCGATCTCCTGACCTTGTGATCTGACTGCCTCGGCCTCCCAAAGTGCTGGGATTACAGGCGTAAGCCACTATGCTGGAAACCTGGGGTTCTTTAGGGGAGCAAGTGAAGGGAAGGGGACACAGAGGCAGCTCTCAGCTGTGACCTGACCTGCCCAACATCCCTGCCTCTCCCCACCTGACATAGTGACACTGCCAGGCACACGGCCCTCCAAGGTTTACAAAGTCCTTCCATTCCCACACCTGCTACCTGCTGCCTCAGGGCCTTCGCGCTGCCCTTCCTTCTGCAGAGAATACTCTTCCCCCAGATAAGTGAAAGGCTGTTTTCTGCTCAGCTCAAATGTCCCCTTCTCAGAGGCCTACAGGAACAGGGACCTAAGTTGAGTTCTTGGCTGGGCACGGTGGCTCACGCCTGTAATCCCAACACTTTGGGAGGCCAAGAGGGTGGATCATCTGAGGTCAGGAATTCAAGACTAGGCTGGCTAACATGGTGAAACCCTGTCGGTACTAAAAATATAAAAATTAGCCAGGCATGGTGATGCGTGCCTGTAATTCCAGCTACTTGGGAGGCTGAGGCGGGAGAATCACTTGAACCCGGGAGGTGAATGTTGCAGTAGACAGAGATTGCGCCATTGCATTCCAGCCTGGGCAAAAAGAACGAAACTCCATCTCAAAAAAACAAAACAAGCCAGGCACAGTAGCTCACACCTGTAATCCCAGCACTTTGGGAGGCCAAGGCGGGTGGATCACTTGAGGTCAGAGAGTTCGAGACCAGCCTGGCCAACATGGTGAAACCTTACTTCTACTAAAAAATACAAAAATATTAGCCGGGTGTGGTGGTGCACACCTGTAATCTCAGCTACTTGGGAGACTGAGGCAGGAGAATCGCTTGAACCCACTAGGCAGAGGTTGCAGTGAGCTGAGATTTCGCCACTGCACTCCAGCCTGGGTGACAGAGTGAGGCTCCATCTTAAAAGAAGAAAAAAACTAAAACAAATAAACTAAGTTCTCTCCCACCCCTGCCCCCCCAGTACCCTCCCTTCCGTGCTGTTCCTCTGTGTCTCTGGTGACTGCCATGACCTTGCTCAGGGGACCGTCTTCCCCTATGACATTAAGCTCCGCGAGGGGGACAGTGACTGCCTGGCTCATTGCAGTGTCTAGTGACAGACTGCAGCCTTCCAAGGTAATCGTCATTGTCTTCCTTTGCAGAGAAGCTTAGAGAGACCTCATGACTTACCCGAGTCTGCACAGCTGAAGGGATGGAGCCAGGACTGGCCAGGCCTCTTAGATTCCAGTCTGTGGCTCTTTCAAGAAATGCCCCACCACTGCCACGCCTGTGTCCTCTGCAGGCCCTACCTCCCTGGAAAAGAGAGAGCGTGTCTTACCCCTTTGTCACCCCATGAAGTCCTGCCCGCACCTCCTCCTTACACATAGTCGGTGCTGTGCACATATTTATTAGGAGGTCGTGGAAAGAAGCTGCTATATTCAACACGCAAAGCCTGGCTGTGGCTGCCACCCTTGTGGGCCTCTGTGTCTTCACCAAGGGACTAAGGACTAATGCCTTGGGCCAAGAGTGGGCCATTCCAGGGGCCTCCTCACCCCACACAGGCAGGCCGGCTGGCCCAGCAGCTGTGGGGTGGCCGGATGCCCCACCCCTGGCGCCTTTGGGCCCTGAGCCCAGGCCGCAGGCTGAGCTGTTGGCTGGCACTGCTCCTTAGGTTTGGGGCAGGAACACCGCAGGGATTTTAAAAATAAAGGGCCTTGAGACAGTGGCCTGGCCCAGGCAGCCATGGGGCGGGGCGGGGGCCAGACAGGGACGGTGAAGGAATGCTGAGCCCACAGCAGGCTGCAAGGCCAAGGTGGCCTCCTTTTCTCCTCCCAAAACAGTACCGCTCTTCCAGGAACACCTCCTCCCGGGCCTGTTCAAAACACGAGTCTCCAGTATTTCCTGAGCACCTACTATGTGCCAGGCCTCGGTGGCAGAGGGGTGGATCCTCCAGAGGTTCTTCTCTGTAACTGTGTAGCTCTCTTCAGTGGGGACCCTCCCTTCTTACTCAGCCTCAGGCCACAGACTATTTATTGAGCACCTACTGTGTGCCAGGCGGCCAGTCTGGCCCTTCATTCTCCCGTGGGCTCTTTCCTGCTCTGCTCTCGCTCCCTCGGCCCCTCCCCTGTTCAGCCCATTTCAGTCCCCTTCTTTCTCATCTGGCCCAGCTAACAGGAAACGCAGCCGGGGAGGTCAACAGCCCCTGGCCTCCAGAGCCCAGCGCAGCACACACAGGGCCTGTCTACATGGTGCAGCCGGGAGAGGGGGGCTTCCTGTTTACGAGTCACAAGGACCCTCGGGTGGCGCTTGGGCAGGCCTCCAGGGCAGCCCCTCTAGTCTAAATCTAATCTCTCCCTAGGAGGGGCCACCCAGCACCCCCACAGGCCCCAGGCGACTAGTTCAGATCCAGGCCACTACCACTGCCCCCACAACATGGGGTGGGTAGAGAAAAGAGGAGGAGCGAGGAGTCTTGGGAACAGCCAGGAATGTGGGAGTTGAAGGTCCGCAGGAAGCATCCCTGGCTCCAGATCCCCCTCCAAGTCTGGATGCCCCGCCCCAGTCCTCTCCTCCCATCCCAGGGCCTCCCCAGCTCTGATGGGGGCGGAGCTGACGGAGCCAGGAAGGAGGAGACCAGATTCTTTCCCGTCCCGCTGGGGCGCGAGGTTGCAGCTTAGCTTGACCAGGCTCTGGCGGACTCAGTCTCTCCATTCCTAGGGCGGGGCGTGGAGCCAGCTCCCGGGTCAGCCCCCATCTGCTGCTGCCTCCCTCTTTTTTCCCTCGTGCTGCCTCCACAATCCCAGAGACTGGGACCAGCAGGGGAGGCCTCCACGGAGTGGGTGGGGCTGGCCAAAGGTGCCCCTGGGGAAGCAAACAATCCTGCCAACCTCCCGCTCCAGGCAGCCCCAGCCAATCAGTCCCATGGTTGCCCAACGGTATTGACCGAGGGCCTGAGGGTCACGGCCACTGGGCCAGAAGAGGCTGGGCAGAGGGAGACTGCCCCATCCCCCACCGCTCCCTCACCTAACCCCAAAGGAGGTAGGTGACCCCTGTCCTCTGTCTCCCCTCCAATCCCAGTCCCTTAGGGCACAAAATGATCAATGCTTGAGGCAGTCATCCCCCAGAGGTTGTGGGGGCACATTGGAGCTAGCTAGCTCAGAGGAAGCGGTCAGGGAGGGCTTCATGGAGGAGGCCACCCTCTCGATAGAGAAGCCTAAAATTGGGAAAGAGTGTGCCTGGCCCAGGAAACAACCGGGCTAAAGGCATGGCACTTCTAGGGAAATGCTAGTGACATGATAGCATTGGAGAAAGGCACAGGTGAGGGAAGGAGGGGAGGTTTTAGGGAGCGGAGGGCTGGGGTGGAAGGATGAGGTCATTCGTCCCAGTGGACTTTCTGTGGCTCTGGAGCGCCCTCTTTTGCCCCAGGCAGGAAGGCAGAGGGAAGCCGGGTAAAGGAACCGCCACAACTTGATGTGGCTTTGCAGACTTGGTGAGGGGACCGGCCTGGGACTGGGACCAGGGCTCCAACCTCTAGCTCTGTGAAGCCACCCTACTGCCCTGAGAAGACCCCAGGTTTTCAGCTCTGTGAGACCTGTTGGCGCTTGACTGGGGCACTGGGGCGGCTCTCACAGGCTGTTCTGTGGTGGGGAAGAGAGTCCTGGCTCTTCCAAGTTTCCAGCTGTGTAACCTTGGGTGAGTTATGAATGGGCCTCAGTTCCCTGGCCTCAGTTTCCCCCTCTGTAAGATGGAGCTAAAAATAATTGCCCCAGAGGGCTATTGATGGATGAAATTAATTTACATTTTAGAAACCACGTGGCACTACTGAGCGCCCAATTCCAGTTAGGAAGCATTATCATTAATTGGGAAGTGGAGAAAGTTGGCTTTACCTCCAGGACGTGTTGACAGGTGGGCGGAAGGCATTTCACCTGAAGAGTCTTCAAAGCAGGACCTGATGATACTCAGCCTCTAGGATTCCCAGACTTGCCTAATCCAAGAAACTCCCTGGGGCTGTGGTTCAAAATGTCAGCTTCTGGCCCGGAACGGTGGCTCACACCTGCAATCCCAGCACTTTGAGAGGCCAAGGCGGATGGATCACCTGAGGTCAGGAGTTCGAGACCAGCCTGGACAACATGGTGAAACCTCATCTATACTAAGAAGAAAAAAAAAAAATCCAGATGTCGTGGCGTGCCTGTAATCCCAGCTACTCAGGGGGCTGAGGCAGGAGAATCTTGAACTTGGGAGGCGGAGTTTGCAGTGAGCTCATATCGCACCACTGTCCTCCAGCCTGGGCAACAGAGCAAGTCTCCATCTCAAAAAAAAAAAAAAAAAAAAAAAAAGGCCGGGCATGGTGGATCACCTGAGGATCACGCCTGTAATCCCAGCACTTTGAGAGGCTGAGGTGGGTGCATCACCTGTGGTCGGGAGTTCGAGACCAGCCTGACAACATGGTGAAGCCCGTCTCTACTTTAGTAATACAAATTAAGTACAAAATTAGCCGGGCCTGGTGGCAAATGCCTGTAATCCCACCTACTCCGGAGGCTGAGGCAGAAGAGTCACTTCAACTTGGGAGACCGAGGTTGCAGTGAGCTGAGATCTCGCCATTGCATTCCAGCTGGGCAACAAGAGCGAAAATCCTTCTCAAAAAAAAAAAAAAAAAGAAACCCAAAATATCAGCTTTCCTCCTCTAAGTCGGACAGGGCAGGTATGTGTGGGACAGGTCTTGGGATTTCTAAGGAGGCCCCAGGCCTGAGCCTTCTACCTGGCAGGTATGGGGAACATTCCTCTCTGATGACAAGGACTCACTCCAAATGATTCCTCCTTAGGAAGTGAATCCTTCAAAATCCTTTAAAAAGCCTACTGTTTATTGAGCATGTATTGCCTGCCTGGCACTGCTCTGAGCCTCATCCGAGTTGATTCATCTCATCCTCACCACAATCCTGTGTTGCAGGAGGTACTTAGATTTGCTCCCATTTCACTGGTGGGGAAACTGAGACCTACAAAAGCTAAGAAACTTGCCCGAGGTCACAAAACCCTGTGACTTGTGAGGCGTCCACTTGAGATCCAAGCCCGGACATGGGCTCTTACCAATGGGTTTGCAGTTTGCCAGCCTGCCTCAGAATCCCTGAACACTTGATGAAATTCCTCCAGGAATCTTGGGGAGTGGCTGGGATCCTTACTTTTCACTCTTTTGTTTTTCTAAGTTTGTGATACTTGAATCAAGAAATGGCCAAATGCTTGAGGCTCAGAGTTCGAGACCAGCCTGGGCAACACAGTGAGACTCCATCTCTTAATAAAATAAAATAAAGAAAGAAAATAAGCTAAATGAGCTGGGCATGGTGGTGCTACTCAGGAGGCTGAGGCGAGAGGATCGCTTGAGCCCAGGAGTTTGAGGCTGCTACTGCACTCCAACCTGGGCCACAGGGCCATTCCCAGTATTTGCTTTAAACCCCACTAGGGAGGCAGAAGACTGGGGTTCACCTTCCTAGGCCCTACTTACTTTCTTTGGGGTGGTCTTGGGTAGTTCCCTCGCCCTGAGCTTTGGTTTTTGTATCTCTAAAATGGGGATACAGCACTTCCTTGGATACCGCCCCTGAGTTCCCTGAGACAGGACTTGGGAAGGGGGTTTGCGAACCCCCTTCAGGCTGTGGGTTCCTTGAGACCCAGGGGTGGTGGGCCCAGGGTTAGGAGAGTAGACAGTCCAGGAGTGGCTCAAGTTTGTCTGTCCCCAGAGCTAGGCTCTTTCCTAGCTAGTGCCACCAAGACTCCAGTGGCTAGGGAGGTCAGCTGCGATGGCAAAGTAGGGGGTGGCAGGAGCAGGAGGAAGGCTGGCTGCGCGCCTGCCTTCTCCCGTCCACCCCACCTGATACCCAGTACGCCCTGGCTGGCGGTTGCTAGTGATTCACCAGCTTTAAGCCCTAGTTTCATTTGTAATCAGGAAACGGGCCACTAGAGAGCCCCGGGCACTTTCTGGTGAGCCCAGACACCCTCCCAGAAACCTAGGGGTGAGGGGGAAAGCAAAGGGCCTGGTCCCAGAGAATTTGCATAATTTGTTCTTTGAGGAGGGTGAGAAATCCCCAGGGCCCGATTTCCCTGGAAACCTTTCGCTCATGAGCTCATTCATTCTCATTTATTAAACCCCTGCACTGCGCCAGTTACCAGGACCTAGGCAAGTACAGTGAAGTTTTCTGGGAGCTTCCAGGAGTGGGAGACCACCATGTAATCGGGGTAACCCTTGCACAGCACAGCGAGGGAAAATTTGGAATCAATGTGTTTACAAACTTTGGAATCCACGAGGAGAGGGTGGTGAATTTGGGCATGGTGTGGTTAAGGGGATGTTCAACAATTCTGAGGCACCTGGAGGGGTGACAGTGCAGGCTGGGTTCGGCTCCTTCTGCCACTTAGGAATGGTTCTTCACCCATCTGGACCTCAGTTTTCCCATCTGTGGGCTGGACCCAGGAATGGTGCCTTTTTCCTGGGGTTGTTATGAGAATTCAAAGCGTTAACACATGCCGGGCGGGGGTGGCTCACGCCTGTAATCCCAGCACTTTGGGAGGCTGAGGCGGAAGGATCACAAGGTCAGGAGTTCGAGACCAGCCTGACCAACATGGCGAAACACCGTCTCTACTAAAAATACAAAAATCAGCTGGGCTTGGTGGTGCATGCCTGTAATCCCAGCTACTCAGGAGGCTGAGGCAGGAGAATCGCTTGAACCAAGGAGGCAGAGGTTGCAGTGAGCTGAGATCACGGCATTGTACTCCAGCCTCACTTTGAGACAGAGTCAGACTCTGTCTCAACAAATGAAAAACAAACTGCTAACACATGTTACAAGTAAGCGCTTTAACACCATACACGAGGCTGACCTTGCAGCACCCGGTGTATGGTCAGCTTTGCGATGTTTTAGCTGATGCCATTGCTGAGTGGTGGGTACTATGGAAGGGGCTGCCCAAGATATGGATTGGAGCATGCCTGGCAGACAGGGAGAGGACGCGCCGGGTGAAGGCCACAGCCTGTGCCAAGGCCCAGAGCTGTGTAGCACATGGATGTGTTGGACACTGGTGGGGTGAGAGGTGGGAAGGAGCATCTGAAGATACTGTCATTCCCTTTGGACATTCTCCTCAGGGCAGGAGGGAGCCATGGAAGGCTCTTGAGCAGGAGAGTGACATGATAGAGCTGAACTCCAGGGCTACAGAGTGGTGATGGACTGGAGGGGCCAGACAGGGGCAGAGGGAGCAGTGGGAAGGCGGCACAAGAAGCCTGGTGAGAGATGGGGGGTCTGAACAAGGGCATTAGCTCTGGGGATGGAGAGGCCTGAAGAGGACTAGTGGGGGGACGTGTAGCTGAGCTGACAGTGATGGAACAAGGAGTTGAGGGAGGTGGAGGAGTGCAGGTGTCCTGGACGTACCAGCATGCCTGGCTAATTTGTATGGGTCGGGGGGTGGGTCTCACTATTGTGCCAGGCTGGTCTTGAACTCCTGGGCTCAAACCATCCTTATACCTCAGCCTCCCAAAGTGCTAGGATTACAGATGTGAGCCACCGCACCTAGTCTTTTTTTTTTTTTTTGAGACAGAGTCTTGCTCTGTTGCCCAGACTGGAGTGCAGTGGCAAGATCTCGGCTCACTGTAACCTCCGCCTGCTGGGTTCAAGCAATTCTCCTGCCTCAGCCTCCCAAGGAGCTGGGATTATAGGCATGCATTACCATGCCCGGCTAATTTTTGTATTATTAGTAGAGATGGGATTTTGCCATATGGCCAGGTTGGTCTTGAACTCCTGACCTCAAGTGATCTGCCCGCCTTGATCTCCCAAAGGGCTGGCATTACAGGCGTGAGCCATGGCGCCCAGCTTACCCAGTCTTCAGTCACCTCTTTAAAGACCTTATCTCCAAATACGGTCACATCCTGAGATACTGGGGGTTAGGACTTCAACATATGGATTTTTGGGGAACACACGTCAGCGCATGGCAGATAAGCAGGGGTACAATTTTGATTGAAATGTTATATATATGAATAAGTGTATGCAGACAAGTATACTAATGTTTTTAGGAGAGGATGTTGAAGGAAGACTTTTTTTTCTGAGACAGAGTCTCGATCTGTAGCCCAGGCTGGATTGCAATGGTGCCACCTTGGCTCACTGTCACCTCCGCCTCCCAGGTTCAAGCGATTCTCCTGCCTCAGCCTCCTGAGTAGCTGGGATTACAGGCATGTGCCACCACGCCTGGCTAATTTGTATCTTTAGTAAGGACGGGGTTTCTCCATGTTGGTCAGGCTGGTCTGGAACTCCCGACCTCAGGTGATTCGCCCACCTCGGCCTCCCAAAGTGCTGAGATGACAGGCGTGAGCCATCGCTTGAAGGAGGACTTTGAAGTGTCTGTGAGAGTTGTCCAGGGGATCAGACAGAGAGCCCCCACAGCAAGAGTGCAGAGGTGTCAGAGACCCTGTGTGTTTGGAGAGCAGTGGGCGTGGTGGAGTTTGGGTTTGGGGGAAGGTGGGAGGGCCAAGAGTTTGGGGCCTTGGGCACCATCCTGTAGGCTATGGGTAGTGGGATCAGTGAACCGAGTGGCAGGAAGATAATTTAAACATCTCTGTTAGTTTCCTGTGGCAGCTGTAACAAATGACCACAAATTTGGTGGCTTAAAACAACACAAATCAGCCGGGCACGGTGGCTCATGCCTGGAATCCCAGCACTTTGGCAGGCCAAGGCAGGCGGATCATGAGGTCAGGAGTTCAAGACCATCCTGGCCCACATGTCAGGGATGAAACCGCATCTCTATTAAAATACAAAAAATTAGCCTATGGTCCCAGCTACTTGGAATGCTGAGGCAGGGCAATCACTTGAACCTGGGAGATGGAAGTTACAGTGAGCCGAGATCACATCACTGCACGCCAGCCTGGTGACACAGCAAGACTCCATCTAAAAAAAAAACACCACCACCACCAACAAATTTATTCTGTCCATGCCAGGTGCAGGACTCTTGCCTGTGATCCCAGCAGTTTGGGAGGCTGAGGCAGGAGGATCGCTTGAGCCTAGTAGTTGGAGACTAGCTTGGGCAACATAGTGAGACCTTCATCTCTACAAAAAACTTTAAAAAATTAGCTGGACATGGTGGTGGGTGTGTGCTGGGAGTCTGAGTTACTTGGGAGGCTGAGGTGGGAGAATTGCTTGAGCCCAGGAGGTCAAGGCTGCAGTGAGCTACGATCACATCAGTGCACTCCAGCCTGGGCAATAGAGCGAGACCCTGTCCCTGAAAAAAATTAAAAAAACAAACCGGTTAGTTCTGGAATCCAGAAGTCTGAAATCAAGGCATTGGAGGGGCCCCGCTCCCTCTGAAGGGCTAGGGGCAAATCCTTCCCGGCCTCTTCCTGCTCTGGTGGCTCTAGGTGTCCTTGTCTGTGACAGCCCTACTCCTGCCTCTGCCACTGTTTCTGGGTAGCTCCCTCTGTGTCAGCTTCTCTTCTTTTTCACTCTTGTTGCCCAGGATGGAATGCAGTGGCGCGATCTCGGCTCACCGCAACCTCCGCCTCCCAGGTTCAAGTGATTCTCCGGCCTCAGTCTCCCAAGTAGCTGGGATTACAGGCACCTGCCACTATCACTGGCTAATTTTTTTACTTTATATTTTTAGTAGAGATTGAGTTTTGCTGTGTTGGCCAGGCTGGTCTCAAATTCCTGACCTCAGGTGATCTGCCAGCCTCGGCCTCCCAAAGTGCTGGAATTATAGGCGTGAGCCACCGGCGCCTGGCCGAGATCCTTATCTTCATTACATCCTAAAAGACTCTTTTCCAAATAAGGCCACATTCCCAGGTTCCAGGTGGAAGTGTCTTTTGCAGGAGGGTCACCGGTCAGCCCACTGCAAAATCCCCAGGCAGTGCTCTCTCCCACGTTCCTCTCCTCGTCGGGGCTCCCAGCCCCTCCAGTCCAGCCTCCTTAAGTAGGAACCGTGTGATCCTCATTCACCTTTCCACCCCTAGGGCCCAGAGTGGTCAATATGTTTGCAGATATAACTGTTCTCTCCCTCCAGTAACTGAGGCCACCAGAGGCCTGAACTGGCTGCACCTGCGGGACAAGGGCGCCACCGTGTGTCCAGCTGGGAGCAGTGTGGTTGCAGACTTGAGCCCAGCCCCTGCCCTGCTGACAGCCAGTTACAGAACGCCTGCCGTCCAACAGTCACTCCACACACATCAGCCCTCTTCCTCACGGCCGCAAGATAAAGAGGGAATTACTAGCCAGCTTTTCAGATGAGGAGACTGAGCTCAGACCCTGCCAAGGTCACCCAGGCTTCAGCTGCTGCCCGCTCCAAAGCCACACCCACGCCATGCTGTGGACAGACAAAAACCAGACCTCGGATTGGGTCTGGGTGTGAATCTTCAGATTTCTCAGGGTGTCCTGTTTCCTCTTCTGGATAGTGGGGACGGAGCCAACGACCTCCCCTGCCAGGTAGCTCCTTCCCCGTCCCTGGCCCTGAGGGAAACCTGAAGACCCCTAGGATTTGGCTGAGGTGTCCTGTGGGTCTTGGGGGAATGAATTTTGGGGGAACACAGTTCTGAGCACTTTCCAAGCATTGGTCTTTTTGAATGTTTTGGTGGTGTTTTTCTCTAAACGTTTACATATGTGTGAACTATTTAGTGATTTAAAAAATATGCTTACTGGGTTAAATCTTTTTTTTTTTTTTTTTTTTTTTTTTGAGACGGAGTTTTTGCTCTTGTTACCCAGGCTGGAGTGCAATGGCCTGATCTCGGCTCACCGCAACCTCCGCCTCCTGGGTTAAAGCAATTCTCCTGCCTCAGCCTCCCGAGTAGCTGGGACTACAGGCACGTGCCACCATGCCCAGCTAATTTTTTGTATTTTCAGTAGAGACGGGGTTTCACCATGTTGACCAGGATGGTCTCGATCTCTTGACCTCGTGATCCGCCCGCCTCGGCCTTCCAAAGTGCTGGGATTACAGGCGTGAGCCACCACGCCCGGCCTTGGGTTAAATCTTTATGTAGGGCTGAGTGCAGTGGCTCACGCTTGTAATTCCAACCCTTTGGGAGGCCATGGCGGGTGGATCACTTGAGGTCAGGAGTTTGAGACCAGCCTGGCCAGCATGGTGAAACCCTGTCTATACTAAAAATACAAAAATTAGCCGGGCATGGTGGTGCGTGCCTGTAATCCCAGCTACTCAGGAGGCTGAGGCAGGAGAGTCACCTGAACCTGGGAGGCAGAGGTTGCAGTGAGCCGAGATCAAGCCACTGTACTCCAGCCTGGGTGACAGAGCGAGACTCTGTCTCAAAAAACCAAATCAAATCAAACCAAATGAAACTAATTGTACGTAGTCTTCCAGTTCCCCTCTAAAAGATGACAGCTGGCTGAGCGCAGTGGCTCACGCCTGTAATCCCAGCACTTTGGGGAAGCCAAGGCAGGAGTTTCACTTGAGGCCAGGTCTTTGAGACCAGCCTGGGCAACATGGTGAGACCCTGTCTCTATTAAAAAAAAAAAAAAAGTCTGGGTGTTGTGGCTCACGCCTGTAATCCCAGCACTTTGGGAGGCTGAGTGGGGCGGATCACCTGAAGTCAGGAGTTTGAGACCAGCCTGGCCATACAGTGAAACCCCTACTAAAAATACAAAAATCAGCTGGGTCTGGTAGGAGGCACCTGTAATCCCAGCTACTTGGGAGGCTGAGACAGGGAGAAGTGCTTGAACCGGGAGGCAGAGGTTGCGGTGAGCCGAGATCACGCCGTGGCATTCCAGCCTGGGCAACAGAGTGAGACTCCATCTCAAAAAAAATAAAAAAAGTAATAAAATAAATGAAAACCAACAGCTAATGGCAGTTTCCTCCGTATTCTCCCAGAGATGATCTGGGATGATTTATATGTGTATATGTATATATGTATGTATATGTAAACATTACATGCAGATACCCACACCACACACACATTCCCCCACTTGTTTTCTAAAGCAAATGGTGGCATATGCTATACACTTCTGTACCTTCTCTTGCCACCTAATGACCTTTTTGCATTTATTTTGCATATGATTACATACAGTTGACCTTGGGGGTTGTATTAGTTTCGGCTGCCTTAACAAGCTACTGCAGACCTCGGGGCTGAAACGGCAGAAACTGATTTCTTCACAGTCTGGAGGTTGGAAGTTCAAGATCAAGGTATGGCCTCCCTCCTTGGCTTTCAGATGGCTGCTTTCCTCTGTACACTTCTGTGTCCAAATCTCCTCTTCCTAGAAGCAAGGGTACAATTTTGATCGACAGTATATATATGAAATAAGTGTATACAGAGTGAGCTTGGCATGTAGCCAGCAACCTGATAAAGACTTAAATCCTATTGGATTAGGGTTTGCCCTAAAGACCTCATTGTAACTTTTTTTTGAGACAGGGTGTCACTCTGTTGCCCTGGCTGGAGTGCAGTGGTGAGATCTTGGTTCACTGCAACCTCTGCCTCCCGGGTTCAAGTGTTTCTCCTGACTCAGCCTCCTGAGTAGCTGGGATTCCAGGCATGCACCATCTCGCCCAGCTAATTTTTGTATTTTTAGTAGAGACAAAGTTTCACCTGTTGGCCAGGCTGGTCTCAAACTCCTGTCCTTAAGTGCTCTCTGAGCCTCCCAAAGTGCTGGGATTACAGCACGAGCCACTGCACCCATCCTCTCATTTTAACCTAGTCACCTCTTTATGTTTGGTTTTTGTTTTTAGAGACAGTCTCGCTCTGTTGCCCTGGCTGGAGTGCAGTGGCACAATCACGGCTCACTGTAGTCTTGACCTCCTGGGCTCAAGCCATCCTCCTGCCTCAGCCTCCAGGTTAGCTGGACATACCACCACCACACCTGGTTAATTTGTGTTGGGGGGGTCTCACTATGGTGCTAGGCTGGTCTTGAACTCCTGGGCTCAAGCCATCCTTATACCTCAGCCTCCCAAAGTGCTAGGGTTACACTGCCAGTCTTTTTTTTTTTTCTGGAGACAGAGTCTTGCTCGTTCACCCAGGCTAGAGTGGAATGGCTCAATATCGGCTCACTGCAACCTCTGCCTCCTGGGTTCAAGTAATTCTTCTGCCTCAGCCTGGGATTACAGGCATGCACCAACACACCCAGCTAATTTTTGTGTTTTTAGTAGATATGGGGTTTTGCCATGTGGGCCAGGCTGGTCTTTAACTCCTGACCTCAGGTGATCTGCCCACCTTGACCTCCCAAAGCGCTGGGATTACAGGCATGAGCCACCGCGCCCAGCTTACCTAGTCTTCAGTCACCTCTTTAAAGACCTTATCTCCAAATATGGTCACATCCTGAGATACCGGGGGTTAGGACTTCAACATACGGATTTTTGGGGAACACACGTCAGTCAGCCCGTGGCAGAGAAGAAGGGGTACAATTTTGATTGAAATATTATATATATGAAATAAGTGTATACAGTGTGAGCACGCCACGTAGCCAGCCACCAAATAAAGACACAGAAGGCAGCCAGCCCCTGTGAACCCCTACGAGCCCACTTTCAACAGTTCCTCCCCTAAGGAAGGCCTGTCCTGACCTCGAGGACTTTGACCTGGTTTTGTCCTCTGCGTAAATGGAATCCTGTCCTCTTTTCTGTCTGGCTTCCTTCACTTAACATGATGTTCATGGAATTCATCCACGATATTGCCTGTAGTTTTACATTTATTATTTATTTGCACGTAGCACTCCACTGTGTGAATATACCATACCACTTTTTTTTTAGACAGGGTCTTGCTCTGTCACCCAGGCTTGAGTGTCATGGTGTGATCGTGGCTCACTGCAGCCTCTGCGTCTCGGATTCAGACGATTCTCATGTTCACTGCGGCCTTGACCTCCTCGGCTTGAGTGATCCCCTATGGTAGGTGGGGCTGCAGGCATGTGCCACCATGCCTGGCTAATCTTTACATTATTTTTTTGTAGAGACTGGGTCTCACTATGTTGTCCAGGCTGGTCTTGACCTCCTGGGCTCAAGCGATCCTCTTGCCTTGGCCTCCCAAAGTGTTGAGATTACAAGCGTGAGCCACCGTGTCCAGTGATGTATTTAGATCCTATTTAATTTCCCACAGTAATGTCACTTTATTAATTAAAAAGGGATATAACTCGCAAGAAAATTCACTTGTTTTAAAGTGTATAATTTAGGGGGTTTTTAGTTTGTTTGTTTATTTATTTTTTGAGATGGAGTTTGGCTGTTGTTGTCCAGGCTGGAGTGCAATGGTGCGATCCCAGCTCACTGCAACCTCCACCTCCTGGGGTTCAAGTGATTCTGCTGCCTCAGCCTTCTGAATAGCTGGGATTAGAGGCGCCCGCCACCACACCCAGCTAATTTTGTATTTTTAGTAGAGACAGGGTTTCACCATGTTGGTCAGGCTGGTGTCAAACTCCTGACCTCAGGTGATCCGCCCGGCTTGGCCTCCCAAAGTGCTGGGATTATAGGTGTGAAGGTTCATTCATATGGTAGCGCATATCAGAACTTTCTTTTTTTTTTTGAGACAGAGTTTTACTCTGTCGCCCAGGCTGGAGTGCAGTGGCGCGATCTCAGCTCAGTGCAACCTCCACCTCCTGGTTTTAAGTGATTCTCCTGCCTCAGCCCCCTTTGTAGCTGGGATTACAGGCATTTGCCACTATGCCCAGATAATTTTTGTATTTTTAGTAGAGACAGGGTTTCACCATGTTGGCCAGGCTGGTCTCAAACTCCTGACCTCGCGACCCACCTGCCTCGGCCTCCCAAAGTGCTGGGGTTAGAGGCGTGAGCCACCGCCCCCGGCAGAACTTTCTTTCTGTCTATAGCTGAATGATATGTTTATCCACTCATCCATTTATGTGCATTTGGGTCGTTTACATTTTTTTTCTATTATGAATAATGTTGCTATGAACATCATGTGTGAGTGTCTATGTGGGCACGTATTTTCAATTCTCTTGGGTATTTTATACCTAGGAGTGAAACGGCTGGGTCATATGGTAACTCTATATTTAACTTTTTGAGGAACTGCTAAACCGTTTCCCAAAGCGACGGTGCCATTGTGCGTTCCCACCGACGACGTGTGAGGAGCTCATTTGCCCGCATTCTGGCGAACGCTTGCTTTGTTTGCCTTTTTGATTGTGACCATCTCAGCGGGTGCAAAGTGGTATCGAATTGCGGTTTGGATCTGCGTTTCCGAACTACTCATTTGTAATAACGTTCTGTGGTTTTCAGTGTACAGATCTCACACATCTTTTGTTTGTTTGGTTCCTAAGAAGTTGGTGTTTGATGCTTCCATAAATGGCTTCATTTTGAAAATAGACGTTCTTTATTTTTTAGAGCAGTTTTAGGTTCTTAGTAAAATTCAGCTGAAAGTGCAGATTTTCCATATAACACCCACCCCCACCAACTTGGAATTCTCTGTGAACATCACACACCACAGGGGCACATTTGCTATAATGAGTGAAGGTACATGGATAGAGACATCTTTACCACCCAAAGCTCATAGCTGACAAAGGCTTCATTGTAAACCCTTGATGTACGTTCTGTGAAACTGACAAATTATAATGACATGTGTCCACTATTATAGTATCATAGTCAAGAGTTTCACCACCTAAAAGTCCTCCGTGCTCCACCCGATCATCCCTCCCTCCCCAGGGCCCCTGGCAAACACTGATCCTTTGGATGTCTCCTAGTTTTGCCTTTTCCGGAATGTCATACGCTTGAAATCACGCAGTATGTAGCCTTCTCACACTGGTTTCTTTCATTTAGGAATATGCAGTTAAGCTTCCTCCGTGTCTTTTCATGGCCTGATAACTCATTAGGGAGTCTCTCTCTGTCACTCGGGCTGGAGTGCAGTGGTGCTATGTCAGCTCATTGCAACCTCCACCTCCCGGTTCAAGCGATTCTCCTGCCTCAGCCTCCTGAGTAGCTGGGACTATGGGCGTGTGCCACCACACCCACCTAGTGTTTGTATTTTTAGTAGAGATGGGATTTCACCATGTTGGCCAGGATGGTCTCGATCTCTTGACCTCGTGATCCACCTGCCTCGGCCTCCCAGAGTGCTGGGATTACAGGCATGAGCTGTTTATTTTCTTATTGTTGAGTTTTAAAGGTTTCATATATTTTGGCCAATGGTCTTTTATCAGATATATCTTTTGCAAATATTTTCTCCTGGTCTTACCTTTTTATTCTCTTGACAGTGTCTTTCTCAGAGCACAGTGTTTAAATTTTAATGTAGCCCAACTCATCAATTATTTCTTTTATGGATTATGACTTTGCAGTTGTATCTAAAAAGTTATTCCCTCTTTCTGAGCCCGTGACAAACCAAAAGGAAAACAATAAAAAGAAAAATAAGACTGGCTGTGGGGGCTCACGTGTGTAATCCCAGCTCTTTGGGAGGCCAAGGTGGGAGGGTTGCTTGAGCCCAGAAGGTGGAGTCTACTACAGTGAACCATGATTGTGCCACTGCACTCCAGCCTGGGTGACAGTGCAAGACCCTGTCTCCAAAAACAAAACCAAAAGCAACAGAAACAAAATAAAATGAAAAAGAAGGCCGGGTGCGGTGGCTCGCGCCTGTAATCCCAACACTTTGGGAGGCCGAGGCGGGGGGATCACGAGGTCAAGAGATCGAGACCATACTGGCCAAATGGTGAAACCCCGTCTGTACTAAAAATACAAAAAATAGCCGGGCATGGTGGCACGTGCCTGTGGTCCCAGCTACTCGGGTTGCTGAGGCGGAAGAATCGCTTGAACCCAGGAGGCGGAGGTTGCAGTGAGCCGAGATTGCACCACTGCTGTCTGGCCTGGTGATAGAGCAAGACTCCGTCTCAAAAAAAAAAGAAAAAGAAAAAGAAGAAAAAAGTCATTGCCAAACCCAGGGTCATCTAGATTTTCTTCTATGTCATCTGCTAGGAGTTTAATGGGTTCATTTAAAAAACATTGTTTGGGGAGGGAGGGGAGGGAGGGGAGGGTGGGGAGGGATAACATGGGGAGAAATGCCAGATATAGTATGCACCTAAAGTAAAATAAATAAATTATAAAAAAACAAAAAAACAAAAAAAGCATTGTTTATATTTGTGGCTAGCAGACAGAGATATAGTTGATCTTATATATTGACCTATATCTAGTGACTGCTAAATTTGCATACGTTTTAAAGAGATGTTTGTTCAAGTCTCTTTCCATGACTAGATTTGCCCATTTCTCCTGTTAGTTTCATTAGGCTTTGCTTGTATTTTGAAGCTTTGCTATTGGTTGTATACAGATTTGGGATTCTGATACCTTCCTAACTGAAATGAAGTTTCTGCTCATGCTTCTTACCTTAAATTCTACTCTTTTACATTGGGACAGGTACAGCAGATTTTCTGTGGTTATTGTCTGGGTGGTATATCTCTATCTTTTAATTTACAGCCTTTCTGTGTTCTTATATTTAAATCATATCTCTTGTAAGTAGCATATAGTGGGGTTTGTTACTTTTATTCAGCCTGACACTCTTTTTATTTGGAATAATTTTAAAAAACGACTTGTTTCAATTTAATCAGTATTAATTGATCCTTTGTAATAAAAGGTGAAAGCTCTTCTACATTTTTCCCTATTTCCCCTCCTACTATTTTTTTTTTTTTTTTTTTTTGAGACAGAGTCTCACTCTGTTGCCAGGCTCCAGGCTGGAGTGCAGTGGCACGATCTTGGCTCACTGCAACCTCCGCCTCCCAGGTTCAAGCAATTCTCCTGCCTCAGCCTCCTGAGTAGCTGGGACTACAGGGGCACGCCACCACGCCCAGCTAATTTTTGTATTTTTAGTAAAGACGGGGTTTCACCATGTTGGCCAGGATGGTCTTGATCTTTTGATCTTGTGATCCACCCACCTCGCCCTCCCAAAGTGCTGGGATTATGGCGTGAGCCACCATGCCTGGCTATTTTTTCTTTTTTTGAGACAGGGTCTCACTCTGTCGCCAGCCTGGAGTGCAGTGGTGTGATCTCAGCTCACCATAACCTCTGCCTCCCAGGTTCAAGCAATTTTCCCGCCTCAGCCTCCCAAGTAGCTGGGATTACAGGTGCACGCCACCATGCTCAGCTAATTTTTGTAGTTTTTTAGTAGAGAGACGGGGTTTCACCATATTGGCCAGGATGGTCTCAATCTCTTGACCTTGTGGTCTACCTGCCTTGGCCTCCCAAAGTGCTGGGATTATAGGCATGAGCCATCGCACCTGGCCTATTTTTTTTTTTTTTTTTTGAGAAAGAGTCTTGCTCTGCCACCCAGGCTGAAGTGCAGTGGTGCCATCTCCGCTCAATGCAACCTCGCCTCCCAGGTTCAAGTGGTTCTCCTGCCCCAGCCTCTTGCGTAGCTGGTACTACAGGCGCATGCCACCACACCTGGCTAATTTGGGTATTTTTAGTAGAGACGGGGTTTCGCTGTCTTAGCCAGGATGGTCTCGATCTCCTGACCTTGTGACCCGCCCGCCTCAGCCTCCAAAAGTGCTGGGTTATAGGCATGAGCCACCGTGCCTGGCCTCCCCTCCTACCGTTATTGTTTATGTTATTTTTGCTTTGTCAGGGATTATAACATTTAAATGCTGTTTGTTCATGATGCTATGGTCTGAGTGTTTGTTTCTTCCTAAAATTCATATGTTGAGACCCTAACCTTCAAAGTGATGGTGTCAGGAGGTGGGGCTTTGAGGAGGTGATTAGATCATGAGGGTGGAGCTCTTATGAGTGGAATTAGTCCCCTTATAAAATAAACCTTTGAGAAACCCCCTGCCCCTTCCATCATGAAGGCACAGTGAGAAGGTGCCATCAATGAACCAGAAAGTGAGCCCTCACCAGACCCAAATCTCCTGACTCCTTGATCCTGGACTTGTCAGCCTCCGGAACTATCCACCATACTGTATAAAACAGGCTATATGCCCAGTCCTCCCCTTTCCCCTGAACCTGGGCAGACTTAGATTTTGACTAATGTAACATAACAGAAGTGACACTGGCTGACTTCCAAGGCCAGATCATAAGAGGCGATGGCTTCCTCTGGCTGTCTCTTGACATGTGTCTTTGAAACTGCCATGTAGGAAGCTGGCTGTCCCTGCTACCACCATGTTGTGGAGGCCGGGTAGTGAGACCACAGAGGACTGATGTCATGGGAGCAGAGATGAGCTGTCCCTGCTGAGTCCTACCAATTGCAGATTCCTGAGCTCAGTATATGGTTGTGGCTAAGTCAGTGCTGTCACGTTTTGGGGAGGAGTGCTATCAGCAGTGGATAACTGAAACACCTGCCAACCTTATTCCCCAGTGCCCTCGCTGCTCCATGCGTGCCAGCTGCTGCACCCGGCTATACCCAGTTCCCTATTGTAGGAACCTGTTCCACTCTCCCAGGCCCAGCTTCTGCCACATCTCCTCCAGGAAGCCTTCCTGCTTGCAGTAGTGGGCAGTGTTGAAAAGCAAGCGGACTATATGACCCAGAGTGTGCCTAGGTTCCAATCCCAGGTCACACAGCTGGGTGCCCTTGGGCACGTTACTTGCCTCTGAGCCTCAGTTTCCTCATCCATAAAATCTGGATAGAAATAGTGGCTGCTGGCCGGGTGCGGTGGCTCATTCCTGCAATCCCATCACTTTCGGAGGCCGAGGCGGGTGGATCACCTGAGCTCAGGAGTTCGAGACCAGCTTGGCCAACATGGAGAAACCCAGTCTCTCCTAAAAATACAAAAATTAGCCGGGCACGGTGGTGTGCCTGTAATCCCAGCTACTCGGGAGGCTGAGGCAGGAGAACCGCTTGAACCCAGGATGTGGAGGTTGCAGTGAGCTGAGATTGCATCACTGCACTCCAGCCTGGGCAACAAGAGTGGGACCCAGTCTCAAACAAACAAACAAACAAAAAAGAAATAGCAACTGCTTCACAGGTTTGTTGTGACGATGAAAGGCGCTAATCTATGGAAAACACTCAGAACGCTCCCTAGCACATAGCAAGCACTCTGTAATGTTGACAATTATTATTATTATTATTATTTTTTGAGACACAGTTTCACTCTTGTTATCCAGACTAGAGTGCAATGGCATAATCTCGGCTCACTGCAACCTCTGCCTACCAGGTTCAAGGGATTCTCCTGCCTCAGCCTCCCAAGTAGCTGGGATTACAGGCATGTGCCACCACACCTGACTAATTTTTGTATTTTTAGTGGAGATGTGGTTTCACCATGTTGGCCAGGCTGGTCTCGAACTCCTAATGTCAAGCAATCCACCCACCTCGGCCTTCCAAAGTGCTGGGATTACAGGTGTGAGTCACGGCACTCAGCCCTAAAAGCCAACTGGATCTTTAAACTAAATGTGTTGTAATTTGACAGTGCTCCCATCCTCCCATTTTACAGATAAGGAGACTGAGGCCCCGAGAGAGGGTGTGAATGCAGGCGGTCCGGCTCCAGAGCCCGTGCTCCTGACCCCAGGCCATGCTGCAGTCTTTTTCATTCAAGCCGCCCCCACTGCACAGGGATGGAAAACAGGGCCAAGAAAGGAGGTGTCAACTCCCCAGAGTCTAGTCACAAAGGAGGGGCAGAGTAGGGATTTGAACTCGGGTTTCCGCAGCCACAGAGGCTGCTCATTCTCCCGAGTGTGCTGAGGCTGATGTAGGTGCCCGAGTGGGACCGGGCCGCTCTGCCCATGGCCTTACCTGCACCTGGGCCTCCCCACTTGGACCTGGGGTAGTCACAGGCCCCACCCCCTGGGGTAGCGTGAGATGGAATGAGTTCAGCACCTGGCACGGTCCTAGCGTGAACACCAGTGGGACTATTATTCACTAGCCTTCCAGGCAGGGACTGCCCACTCTCCGGCTCCTCCTCCCCTGTGTGGGGGGCATCTGAGTCATGGGAACAAGGGTGAACAGGACTGAAACTGTGCAAGTTAAAGCAAGCGAAGGACGAGGATCCCTGTGGGAGCCTGGCATGAGGCTTCAGGGCTCTGGGCCTTTGCACTGCCTGTTCCTCCTGCCTGGACCACTTTTCCTCTTTTGCTCCTTTTTCTGCTTTAGTGTTTTTTTTTTTTTTTTTTTTTTTTTTTGAGACAGAGTCTCACTCCGTCACCAGGCGCCAGGCTGGAGTGCAGTGGCGCGACCTCGGCTCACTGCAACCTCTGCCGCCCGGGTTCAAGCAATTCTCCTGCCTCAGCCTCCCGAGTAGCCGGGACTACAGGCGTGCGCCACCACGCCCAGCTAATTTTTTTGTATTTTTAGTAGAGACGGGGTTTCACCATGTTGACCAGGATGGTCTCAATCTCTTGACCTCGTGATCCACCCGCCTCGGCCTCCCAAAGTGCTGGGATTACAGGCTTGGGCCACCGCGCCCGGCGTCTGCTTTAGTTTTTGATGCCTCTGGGCAGAGTCGAGAATTTCCTCCTCTCGTCAGCTCGAGCAACTTAAAGTGGTTGGGTATGAACCTGCTTTCTCAGACCAGGGTTTGGGTCGGTCCATTCATGTGGGTCCTCAGGGCACCAAACAGGGCTGGGCAGAGAGACTGGGCAGGGGACCGTGCTGGCAGGTGGGGGAAGGTTACAATCTGGGCTGCAGGGTGAGGGACGGCGCAGGGCAGACCCTCACCCCACAGTTAACATCACTGGTAACTTTGTTTTAGGTCCACGTGTGCTAGCTTTAGGACCTCACCAAACTTGTTCCATCATCTGAAAAGTGGGGAGAATTGGAGGACTTACCTCCTGGGTTTATTAAGACGATTTAAGGAGCTAACCCTGGAGAATGCTTGTACATAATATGTGGGGTGCATTGTAAGTGTGTCAGACTGTTTGCTACTGAGAGAAGTGTTTGCCACTGAGCGTCAGCTTTGTGCCAAGCACTTTACATAAACTCATTCTTTTTTTTCTTTTTTTTTGAGACGAAGTCTCACTCTGTCGCCCAGGCTGGAGTGCAGTGGTGCAATCTTAGCTCATTGCAACCTCAGCCTCCCAGGTTCAAATGATTCTCCTGCCTCAGCCTCCTGAGTAGCTGGGATTACAGGCGCACACTACTATGCCTGGCTTTTTTGTTGGTCAGGCTGGTCTTGAACTCCTGATCTTGTGATCCGCCCGCCTCGGCTTCCTAAAATGCTGGGATTACAGGTGTGAGCCACCTCGCCTGGCAAAGTCATTCATTTAATCAGACACAATCATTCTTGTCTCTGCAGATCAGTCCCATCCAGGGTCACGACCTCACAACCTTACTGACCTGGGATTTGAATCCAGGTCAGGGTGACTCCATGGTTGGGACTTGGTGGTTGGGTGGGCGGCAGAGGAAGGCATGCTAGCCTGCGGAGCCCCAGTGACTCAGCCGCTGCTCCCCTGGCCCGCCCTTTCCTCTGACTCAGCCACAGTGATTCCACAGGCTCTTCTCTGGAATTCAGGGCCCCAGGCAGTGTTCCTCCATGGAGATGCTGGTGAGTGGCTTGAGCTCCCATGGCTGCTCTTGGCTGTGTCCTGTGTCCCCCTGGAGCTCCTCTCAGCTGCAGGGGGCTTGCTAGGATGAGCATCTCCCTCCAATCACCTTGTGGTGCAGAGGGGTAAACTGAGGCACAGAGTGGGGCAGGGACTGGGCTGGGTGGCACAGCCTCAGCGAGGGGAGCCAGGCCCGGGGAGCCCAGCTTCAGTTTTCTCTGTCTTCTCCCGG
Source organism: Alouatta palliata (assembly GCA_004027835.1). Classification (NCBI taxonomy): domain Eukaryota; kingdom Metazoa; phylum Chordata; class Mammalia; order Primates; family Atelidae; genus Alouatta; species Alouatta palliata. The sequence continues at coordinate 71,345 of PVKV010003103.1, read as the reverse complement.
CCTGCTCCAACCCCATCTCTCACCTCCTGGCACAGCTTCCCGCACCATCCCTGGCTCCCCCGAGTCGAGCCCAGCTCCTTGCCCAGCCCAAAGCCAGGCAGTTGGCACACATCTCTGTAACTGGTCTCAGTTGGGGTGAGGGTGGGTCAGCATTCCTACTCCTTGCTGTCAAGGCTGCTGGGGGTGGCTGTGGGAGAAATGGAAGGTGGGGACAGGGCCACCCTTCCTCTGGCCCCTACAGGAGTCCCCAGTTCTCAGGGACAGGCAGTCACCTGACACTGGAGGGCCAGTGTCATCCCTTTGGCCGTTCCTATCTCTGCTTCCCTCTACTCTGCTCCCTCTGCCTTGGGGAACCTAGGGCTCACTGTGCACTTGGGCCACTGTGACCTCAGTTTCCCCAATATCTATAAAATAATAGTTTTTTTTTTTTTTTTGAGACAGAGTCTCTCTCCGTCGCCGAGGCTGGAGTGCAGTGGCACCATCTCAGCTCACTGCAACCTTTGCCTCCCAGGTTCAAGTGATTCTCCTGCTCAGCCTCCCGAGTAGCTGGGATTACAGGCTCGCGCCACCACACCTGGCTAATTTCTTTGTAATTTTAGTGGAGATGGGGTTTCACCATGTTGGTCAGTCTGATCTTGAACTCCTGACCTCAAGTGATCCGCCCACCTTGGCCTCTAAAAGTGCTGGGATTACAGGTGTGAACCACTGTGCCTGGATGTGAAATAAAGATCTTAAGGACCCTTTCAGCCTAGACTCTTGTGATTGGGCACAGTAGCCTCCCCAGCCTCTTTTCTCCCCAGTCCTACAGAATAGGACCTAGGGAAGGCTGCTACGTATAGGGGGCCACGAGGCAATCGGGAGGAGAAGCGACATTTCGGGACGAATTCCATGGAGGATGCGCATTTAGTATCTGCCTCGTGCTCAGGCTATGCTAGAGGCCCTCAGACGAGGAGAACAGAAAGGACGAGGAACTTGCTCAAGATCACAGGTGCACATCCTCTTGGAATTTGAACCTGGGCGTTCCGGCTGTAGTGTAGAGCAGCTCATCACAGGAATTCTCCCCACTGTTGGGCCCACTCACTCATCTCCTGCTGAACACCTGAGTGCCGGGTTCTGTGCTGGGATCGACGCGGCCCAGGCCCTGAGCCTAGTGAAGAGATGGCCAGAGGAGGTGAGATGGGGCTGGGGGCTGGGGGCTGGGGTCGAGGAGCGCAGGTTCACCAGGCAGCCATCCTTATGGACTAGAGAACTCCAGACCCACATTTCTGGATGCAATTAGAGGCTGACAAAGAAGAATGGAAGGGTTGCTGGGGCCAGGGGCATGCTTGAAGGAATGAACAAAAAGGTGGATTCCTGTTTTGTGGCCTTTGTGGCTGGTTTGGGGAAGACAATGATCGTGAAGTATTATCACCGAGAAAAGTGAAGGTCAAAGTCCTGATAATGACCTCCAAAGCCTTCTGCTCTGTCTGCCCCACTTCTAATCCTTCTCCAACCTCCTCTTCTCCCTGTTCCACTCCTCACCCTCACCGCTCTTGGAACATGCCAGCCCACTCCTGCTAGCCAAGGATGGCTCTGTTCTTGGGATGAAAGCAGGCAGCATACAGGTTGCTGACATTTTCCCGGTGCAGTAGAGCAAGCACCGGGAAAATGTCAGGGAGAAAAAAGCTGTCGGGCTCAGAACACGATACCTGCCAAATATGACGCTCTGACAGGCTGAATAAAGACGCAGCCTCAAGGTCTCTCTGCCTACCTTTCCTCTATCCTGTCAATTCTGTCTCTCCCAAAGCACAGGAGGAAGCTGTTTTCTGAAGTTCCCTTATCTACTAGAAACTGGACTCCCAAAGAGGAACATGATTGTTTTCGATCCCTTCCCTGAAACTTCATTAATTGGGGAATAAAATTCGTATCACAGAGGAAGAGAAAAGTAAACACCACGTCTAGAGTCCAGACTAACTTTGCCCCAAACGAGTGTTTCTCCTTCGGCCCCATTCAGTTTCCAAAGAAAGTCATTTATGAGATAATGTCTGCCTCCCAGGTGCATTAATGCCTCCTAACCATCATTTACTCCTATAGCCCTGTCTCCCCTTCCCCAGTGAAGAATCGGATATAAACATCTGGACCTCAGTGGATTATTGGATAATCATTTTCCCACAATTCCCCTGTGCTATGCATGTTAAATACATTTTTTATGCTTTTTTCTTCTATTCATCTGCCTATTTTTTTCTTTTTTGAGACAGAGTGTCGTTCTTGTTGCCCAGTGCAATGGCGCAATCTCAGCTCACTGCCACCTCTGCCTGCTGGGTTCAAGCAGTTCCCCTGCCTCAGCTTCCTGAATAGCTGAGATTACAGGTGCCCACCACCACACCCAGCTAATTTTTGTATTTTAGTAGAGACAGGGCTTCACCATTTTGGCCATTGTGGTCTTGAGCTCCTGACCTCAGGTGATCTGCCTGTCTTGACCTCTCAAAGTGCTGGGATTACAGGCACTTTGTCCAGCCTAATCTGCCTATTGTCAGCATGTTTCTGGTGAAACTTTAGAGGGTGAAGGGGAAGCTGTCTTTGGTCCCCACGTAAAATCGAGTGGCTTTGAAGGGGTGCATGGAACCCCCTGCCTGGGGGGCTCCTGAATCAAGGGAGGTGACATTTGATCTGAGACCTGAAAACCTAGAAGGAACCCTCCATATCAGGAGCAGAGGGATAAGCAGTCCCAGCAGAGGCAACAGGCTGGACAAGGGCCTTGAGGTAGAAAAAGCTGACCTGTTCCAGGAAGAGAATGAGGCTGGTGAGTGAGTGGGGCAGGGGGAGGGGGGGAGCTGGCAGGGTCTGGAATCAGTGTGCATTTTATTCCAGTTTGGTGGGAAACCATTAAGAGGTTTTAAGCCAGAGAAAAACCTGTTCTGTTTTTCAAACCATCATTCTTTCAGCTTAGGCAACGTAGCAAGACCTCTCTCCACAAATAATAAAAAAAAAAAGTAGTAGCTGGGGGCTGGGCACAATGGCTCATGCCTGTCATCCCAGCACTTTGGGAGGCTGAGGCCAGCGGATCATGAGGTCAAGAGATCAAGACCATCCTGGCCAACATGGTGAAACCCCATCTCTACTAAAAAATACAAAACTTAGCTGGGCGTGGTGGTGCGTGCCTATAATCCCAGCTACTCAGGAGGCTGAGGCAGGAGAATCGCTTGAACCCAGGAGGTGGAGGTTGCAGTGAGCTGAGACTGTGCCACTGCACTCCAGCCTGGTGACAGAGCGAGACTCCGTCTTAAAAAAAAAAAAAAACATAAAGTAGCTGGGCATGGTGGTGTACATGTAGTCCCAGCGACGTGGGAGGCTGGGGCAGAAGGATTGCTCGAGCCCAGGAGTTCAAGGCTGTAGTGAGCTATGATTGGGCCACTGCACTCTAGGCTGGGTGACAGAGTGAGACCTTGTCTCAAAAAAACCTCCCAATCCATCAAACATCATTAAGGCTGCAGAGCAGAGAACAAAGCATAGCCCAGAGCGCTGTGGGTGGGAGTGTGGAGGGGCATGTGTGGCTTGGACCAGTGGGGTTACAGGTGCTAGGACATGGACCAGTCTGAGACAAGGGGGCATGTCCTTCGATGAATTGTGAAGAGGACTGACATTCCTGTACCCATTTCACAGATGGAGGAACTGCAACTGAGAGGCAGTCTCTGAACATGGGGGACTATTGTGCCATTTTTCAGATGTAGGAATTGAGAGGGGGAGGAATTTGTCTGTGTAGACGCAGCTAAGTCTGAATGTTGGTCTCCAGAGGACTCTGCTTCTGGACTGTTTGCCTTTGTAGGTGTGGCTGGGACTACTCACCGCCTGCCTTTTGCAGACAGGGAAATAGAGACTCAAAGAAGAACAATACTCAGCGGTGAGCTCGCCATAGGACCCAGGGCCCCTGGTACAAAGTCTAGATTCTCTGTGTCCCTGCTGTAGTCCCCACCCACCTTCCTGGCATAGCTCTAGAGAGAAGATGAATGTAGCGGAACCCACAAGAGGACAATAATGGACGTGGTGCTAATCACACACTTCCACACTCGGTGCTATGGATGCCAAGGGACGGGAAGGATGAGGAGGCTCAGATGTTTGTGGGGAAGTGGGTACGCCCCTGTCCGCCTCCTGCCTGGCCGGATGCCCGGAGTGGGCGAGTGTGCATGTGTGCATGTGTATGTGACTCTGCATGCCTGTGTAATTGTACATGTGAATGTGTGAGTGTGGTGCCCACAGGAACCCTGTCATTTCTCCTGGAATGCCAGGCCCCCGGGGTGCCCAGGGCACCCAGCTCCCTGCATGTTCAGACCCAGTGTACCCTCACTTCTCTGTCCACTTATTTGCAGAGACCTCTCGGCTTCTGTGCCTTATCCCTGGGCCCTGCTTTGGCTTCTTGATGAAGAAATAATTAACCATAGCCTCATTTTCCAAGACGTCCATCCAGCCTTGCTGGCCAAGTTAAAAATATTCACAGGAGGCCGGGCGCGGTGGCTCACGCCTATAATCCCAGCACTTTGGGAGGCCGAGGCGGGTGGATCACGAGGTCAAGAGATCGAGACCATCCTGGTCAACACGGTGAAACCCCGTCTCTACTAAAAATACAAAAATTAGCTGGGCATGGTGGCACGTGCCTGTAGTCCCAGCTACTCGGGAGGCTGAGGCAGGAGAATTGCT
>PVKV010003103.1:0-66571 GCA_004027835.1 Alouatta palliata | reverse complement strand
CTCTCCAAAAAAAAAAAAAAAAAAAAATATTCACAGGAGTAGGGCTGTTGGTGGGAGGAGCTGCTGCTCTGTGTGGGAGGGCAACAGAGAGGGAAAGGACGTGTTGAAAGGGAGGCCTCGTGTGTGCCTAGACTCACGGCTTGATGAGGAGAGAGGCCAGAGGCTGGGCTCTGGCCTATTCTCACTATGGCCTCGCTGTGTAAATTTGGGCAAGTTCCTAGCCCTCTCTGAGCTCTGCTTCCCACTCTGTGAAGTGAGGAATTTGCATCAGAATTCAGTTCTCCCAAAGCATTTCTTCTGCATGTAAATGGGTGACATCCAAAGCAAAAACCAGTGAACAACTAATCCAAACCAAAAAAAGGCTGTGGTTAATTAAGTTTGGAAAAGGACACCACGATATGTAAAGTTAAATCTGTCGCTTTATGCAGGGCCTTTTTGAGACGGAGCCTCACTCTGTTGCCCAGGCTGCCGCTGGAGTGCAGTGGCACAATATCACGGCAACCTCCGCCTCCTGGGTTCAAGCGATTCTCCTGTTTCAGCCTCCTGAGTAGCTGTGATTACAGGCTCGCACCACCATGCCCGGCTAATTTTTGTATTTTTAGTAGAGATGTGGTTTCGCCATGTGAATCAGGCTGGTCTCGAACTCCTGACCTCAAGTGATCCACCTGCCTCAGTCTCCCAAAGTGCTGGGATTACAGGCGTGAGCCACCACACCTGGCCTTAATGCAAGGCTTTTCAGAGCCTTGATTGGCTGAAACCTCATTTATTTGGATAAGTAATACATATGTCCATGGCATCTAATTCAGAAGTTGTGGATAGGGGTTTGGGAAGCTCACACCTCTTTCCTGTACCAGCTGTGCCTCCTCTGTTTCTCCCTGGCAGCAGGTACCTGGCAGCTTCTAATGCATAGCAAGATGGTATCGCATGCACCTGCAGATACCGTGCAGGCTCAGCCAGTATCACGGTAAGTGACCGTCGGCCTCCCAGGTGGGAGCCGGACCTATGGATGACTAGTCACAACCGGCCCCCAGCATCTCTGGGACCAGCACCTGGAGGAACGCCCTTTGAGAATTGTGGGGTCCCTGGTCCCCATGTGCCACGGGACTTTGTGTAGGAGGGGAGTTGGCAGTGCCGCCTTGCAGGTTCAGAACCCCCTATCTTGCAGAAGGCGCCCATGACCTCTGCCCTTTGCTGCCCCCCTCCCGCCCCCACGGGGCTGTCCTGTGCTCCAGGGAAGCTACGGAACCTGCAGTCTCTTGTGGGGACCGGGGAAGGGCAACCCCAGGTTGTGTGCCCGCGGGTTGCGCCAGGCGTGACCGGCTATCCCCGCGCGGGCGGGCGCGCCGTGGGCGTGGGGAGGCGATGCGCGTGGCCCGGGGAAGGTGTGTAGCGGCGCGCCGGGGGTGTGAGCGCGCGTGCCCGCCCTCGCCCCGCCCCGAGGCCGGGCAGGTGTGGGCAGGCGGCCGGGACCCCGCCGAGTCGGGCCGGGAGAGCCGGCGGGAAACAGGAAGCGGGGGGAGGCGCGGCCGGACGGCCGGGAGGGAGGGAGGGCGTGCGGGCGGACGTGCGGGGCGGCCGGCGGCGGGACGCGCGGCCCGGGGCGGGCGACGATGTCGGGAGGCCCGGGCAGCCCCGGGGGCGGCGGGGACGGGGGCGGAGCCGGGGGCGCCGCGGGCACCGCCCCCCTGCGCCGGCGGAGCCGCCGCCCGAGCGCGGACCCGGGAGCCCGAGGCGGCTGCGGCGTGCGGGGTGAGTCCCGGGGAGCTCAGGGCGCGCCCCCGACGGCCGCCGGGCGCGGGGGAGGGGACGCTGGCGACCCCGACGGCGGGTCCTGCGGGCAGCGCCCCGGAGTGGGCTCGACGGCGCAACCGGCCCCAGGGCGCCCCGGTCGACCCCCGTGCGCCTGTCGCCCGCAGACCCCGAGGACGCGGCCATGCCGGGCCGGACGGAGGCCGAGGAGGAGGCCGGGGCCGGCTCGGGGTCCGAGGCGGAGGAGGACGCGCTGTGGGAGCGGATCGAGGGCGTCCGGCACCGGCTGGCGCGCGCCCTGAACCCGGCCAAGCTCACGCCGTATCTTCGCCAGTGCCGGGTCATCGACGAGCAGGACGAGGAGGAGGTGCTGAGCACCTACCGCTTCCCGTGCCGCGTCAACCGCACCGGTGAGCCGGGGGGCCCGAGGGGGTCACGTCCCCGGCCGACCGTGCCCTTGGGCGCAGCGCCCGGAGTCGTGGAGCGCGGAGCCAGGGCTCTGCTGTCCCGGGGCTCGGTCTCTGCTGCGGTAGAGGGGCCCGGCGGGGGATGCCCACCGTCCTGCCTCCTCCCCAACCACCGCCGCGCCCAGGCGGTCCCCGTTGCCCACACCGGCGTCAGGGTTTTGTCTTTTGGGGTTCCCTCCCACTTCCTGGGCCCACATGAAAGCAGAGGGTTGATGTGGCTGCCAGGACCGGCTGGGCCTGGGACCTCCCGGTCACAGCCGGCGGACTTGGCACCTTTCCTGCGCGCTTTGATCTCCGGGTTCTGTCTGCCCCCTCCGCTGTGCGCCACACACTCCCGGGAGAATAACTTTCAGAGTCAAGACCCATCTCAGCTTTATGAGGGTCCCTTCTCCCACAGAGTGTGCCTTTGAACCAGAACTGACAAAGGCATGATGGAATGGTCTTTAATGGTAGAATTTCAGGCATGGCCAACGGGAGAAGTATTTACTTTGCTTTTGGAGATGGAGGGGGCTTCTCTGTGCCATTCAAAAGGCAGGGTGTATTTGCAACCCGCATCTGTGTCTGTGGGGCGTGTTAGGGAGCCCAGGAACCATGAGGGAGTTTGGCTCCCCTGGCTGTAGCAGACGGGCTCTCTTCTCTTCCCTGATGTGTTGGGACAGGCCCCTGTGTGTGTCACTGGCTCAAAAATCTGGGGAACGTGGGCCTGGAGCATGGTGGGGGCAGAAGCAACCAGGCACCTGGGGAAGCCCTCTCCTGGACCCTGGGTGCATTCCCCCCACTGCTCTCCAGGGCGCCTGATGGATATCTTGCGCTGCCGTGGCAAGAGGGGCTATGAGGCCTTCCTGGAAGCCCTGGAGTTCTACTACCCCGAACACTTCACGCTGCTCACCGGCCAGGAACCTGCCCAGCGCTGCTCCATGATCCTCGGTGAGTGGATCTGCAGCGAATGCTGGGCCTCGGCCTCCATTGCACAGGCTCCTGATCCCATCCCTGTTAGGGAGGTGCTCCCACTATCCTTGTTGAACAGTAAGGGAAACTGAGGCATGGAGAAACTGAAGGGGCTTTCTCAGGACCCCAGGGTGGGCTGAGGGTGGGGATGGATGCTAGTCTTGTTCTTCCAAGTTGAGAGCCACATGCTTAGTATGGCTCTTTTTCTTGATACTGTTTTCAGACATATGTCTGACGTACACAGATGTCCAGATTTTGTATATAAAAATCCAAAGGCTCCAGGTGACTTTGAATTTTTTTTTTTTTTTTTTTTTCTGAGATGGAGTCTTGCTCTGTCACCCAGGCTGGAGTGCAGTGGTGTGATCTTGGCTCACTGCAACCTCTGCCTCCCAGGTTCAAGTGATTCTCCTGCCTCAGCCTCCTGAGTACCTGGGATTACAGGCCTGTGCCACCATGCCCAGCTAATTTTTGTATTTTTAGTAGAGACGGGATTTCACTGTGTTGGTCAGGGTGGTCTTGAACTCCTGACCTGTTGGTCCGCCCACCTTGGCCTCCTAAAGTGCTGGGATTGCAAGTGTGAGCCACTGCGCCTGGCCTGAATTTTTTTATATATAAAAAATACACACACACACACACACATACACACATATGTGTTTTGCTTTTTCTTAGAACAACTGATTTTAGTGATTCTTTCACCTCTGTTACATACACTTGTTTTAAGTGACTGCATCCCGTTCATTAGTGAAGTTAGGACGTAATTCATTTAACCCATTTCCAGTTGATGGATACCTGGTTTCCAGTTTTGTGGTATTACTACAATGCTGGGAGCATCCTTGCATACGCGTCTTTGTGCAGATGTGTTTCAGGAGAAGAGGTTCTGAGAATTTCTCAGCGTGTGCGTATTTGAACTGTTAAATCAACACACCTCCTACCAGGAGTGTGTAAGTGCCTATTTGAATCCTGGGGATCGTGTTTAAACATTTTTGCCATTCTGATATGTAAAAAATAATGTTATTGTTTTAAGTTAATATTCATTGAGCGATACAGTTCATGGGTTACTCGTTAGTAAATCTTGGATAAATAACTACTCTGTGCTTCAGTTTTTCTTTCTTTAAAATGAGTACAATAATTGTACCTACCTTATGGTATTGTTATAAAGATTAAGTTTATCTATCTATCTATCTAGAACAAAGAATGAAGTTAGCAAATATCAGTAACCACTGTAATTGTTGGTAGGTGTGTGCATATTTTCCTGTATTTATTAGCCATTTTTATTTTGGCACTTGCCTATTGATAGTTTTTGTCTATATTTTTACTTAGCGATTGTTCTTTTCTTATTGATTTGTAGGAGCTCTTTATATATTGTAGCTCTGAGTTCTTGTTGTAATTGTTATATTTTCTCCCACTCTGTTGCTTATTGTTTAACTTTGTTACATCTTTCATTTTCTCAAGGTTTAAACATATTTATGTGGATTTGTCTATCTTTTTTCTTATAACTCCTGGATTTTGTGTGTTGTTTAGGAAGATCTCTCCTGCTCCCAAATTCTAAAAATATATTCCAGAATTTCCCTCTAGTGTTTTTATGGTTTGAGGTTTTTGACATAGTCTGCTGTCTCCTGGATTTTACTTACCTGACCTTCCTGTTCTGTCCCCTGTTCTGTCCTGGCAGATGAGGAGGGGCCTGAGGGCCTGACCCAATTCTTGATGACAGAGGTTCGACGGCTGCGGGAAGCTCGCAAGAGCCAACTACAGCGGGAGCAGCAACTGCAGGCCCGGGGCCGGGTGCTGGAGGAGGAGCGGGCAGGGCTGGAGCAGCGGCTGCGGGACCAGCAGCAGGCTCAGGAGCGCTGTCAACGGCTGCGGGAGGACTGGGAGGCGGGCAGCCTGGAGCTCCTGCGACTCAAGGATGAGAACTACATGATTGCCATGCGCCTGGCCCAGCTCAGTGAGGAGAAGAACTCCGCTGTGCTTCGCAGCCGTGACCTGCAGCTGGCGGTAGGCCCTGGGGAGATGGGTCGGGGAGGCAAGGGAAGGGGCAGCTTTTGCAGTATGGTAGCCAGTCAGCCTGTGTCCAGAGCCACCATCGCTGGCTCTTTGACACGGATAAGTCCTTTTACAGCTTGGTGTGCCTACTTCATTGGGTTATGACTGTGGTTCTCAACGGGGGGCGATGTTGACTCCCTAGAAACATTTGGCCATGGCTGGGAAGCATTTCTGGTTATCACAGCTAGTGGGGTTTTATTGGCATCTGCTGTGTAGAGGCCAGGCATGCTGCCAGACACCCTGCAGGGCCCAGGGCAGGCCCCAGCAAGGAATTACCCAGCCTGAAATGTTGGTAGGGCCAGGGCTGAGAAACCTGGGGTTACGAGGATTCGTGAGTTTAGAGTCTCACCCTTGTTGCCCAGGCTGGAGTGCAGTGGCGCGATCTCAGCTCACTGCAGCCTCTGCCTCTTGGGTTCCAGTGATTCTCCTGCCTCAGCCTCCTGGGTAGCTGGGATTATAGGCGGATGCCACCACACCCAGCGAATTTTTCTATTTTTAGTAGAGATGGGGTTTCTCCATGTTGGCCAGGCTGGTCTCGAACTCCTGACTTCAGGTGATCCGCCTGCCTCAGCCTCCCAAAGTGCTGGGATTACAGGTGTGACCCACCGCACCTGTCCCACTGAGTTTAAGGCACAGAGTTTCAGACGTGTGCAGTGCCCAGCATACTGCTTACAACTTGTGTCATCAGTAGCCACTGTTGATATTATCAAGAGGCACACAGATCACAAGCATCACGTCTTCTAATCCTCCCCAAAGCACCGTGTGCCAAGTCCTCATTTCCAAATACAGACTCTGAGACTCAGATTAGGGAAAGGACTTGCTCAAGGTCACAGAGCCAGGAAGCGGCACAGCCTGGATTTGAACCGGGTCTGGCTGGCCCCAGTGCCAGCTCCCTTCCATGCTGCTGTTCCATCTGCTCCGTGTGTGGGGAGGTCTCACCTGACTCCTGCCGGCAGCAGGTGAGGCCGTGCCTCCTCCTGCATCTACTTTCTTGGTTTCCAAATGGGACTTAGCAGGGGGATCATACTGGTATTTGACTGCCACAGGGCGTTGTTGCAAGGATGTAATGAGCTGATCCACGTCAAGGGCTTAGAAGTGCCAGCCACACGGCATGCAGGAGGCTGTCTCCAGCCATGTTGCTCGAGGCTCCATGGTGGGTTGTGACTGTGGAGTTTGAAGCGTCCCTACCCCAGGAGCCTCAGGCTGTGGCTGCAGCGCTGCAGGTGGCTGTGAGGCTGTGGGCGCGGGTGCACCTGTGTGCCAGTCCCTGAGTTTGTGCATGCCAGGTGGGTCCATATCTTGGGGAGGTGAGCCCTGATCGGGGTGTTGAGGCCACCAGTTGAAGGGTCCAGCTTGAGGATGTGGATGGCTGGTTTGATGTTGTGAGGTGACCGGAAGGCCATCGTTCCAGGTCCCGCTTGGTGTTTGGCATGAGGTGGAGGCTTTCTTTCTTTTTTTTTTTTTTTGAGACGGCGTCTCACTCTGTCACACAAGCTGGAGTGCCGTGGCGCAGTCTCAGCTCACTGCAACCTCTGCTTCTCCGGTTCTAGCAGTTCTTCTGCCTCAGCCTCCAAGTAGCTGGGATTACAGTCACCTGCGATCATACCCGGCTAATTTTTTATATTTTTAGTAGAGATGAGGTTTCACCATGTTGGCCAAGCCGGTCTCAAACTCTTGACCTTGTGATCTGCCTGCCTCCGTCGGCCTCCCAAAGCTCTGGGATTATAGGCATGAGCCGCTGCGCCTGGTCCTGCTTTCTGAGGGCTGCTGGGCAGGGACAGGGACACAGATCTCAGGCCAGCTCTCCTGCGAAAAACCATGTGGCATGGGCAAAGCTTGCCTTTCTGTGCCTCAGTTTCCTCATCCTCATCACAGATAAGGATGACGTAAAAATCATGAAACACTCCCGTGCACCAGGTACCGTCCTAACTGCTTACCATGCACAGATCGCTTTAATTTTCCAGCCACCCTATGCTGGGGTGGATAACACTACCTTTCCCGTTTCTAGAGGAGGAAACTTAGGCACAGAGAAGTTGGTTTGAGCACTTTCCCAATGTCCCAGGAGTGAAGGATTTTTTTTTTTTTTGAGATGGAGTTTTGCTCTGTCACCCAGGCTGAAGGGCAATGGCTCGATGTCGGCCCACCGCAACCTTCACTTCCCAGGTTCGCGTGATTCTCCTGCCTTAGCCTCCCGAGTAGCTGGGATTACAGGGGCGTACCACCACGCCTGGATAATTTTTTTCCTACTTTTAGTAGAGATGGGGTTACACTAGGTTGACCAGGCTGGTCTCGAATTCCTGACCTCAGGTGATCTGCCCGCCTCGGCCTCCCAAAGTGCTGAGATTACAGGCGTGAGCCACCGCGCCTGGTCGGATTGAAGGATTTCTGAGGGGTGGTGGGTGGCAGGTGGGGGTGCTCTCCTCTATCCACAGGGCTTCCCCCATTTTCTGAAACAGACATGGGACTTGCTGTAAGGTTTTCTCAGAAGAAATAACCCACTGCTCCGAGAGGGTGGTATGGGGGCCGAGGGGAGGGGCACTGGGAGAGGGCTGCAGGGCTTGCCCCACTTTTGGGTTGGCTGTGACTGGGATGGGGGGATGTCCTGAGTGTGTGACCATCTGGGGGCTGCTGGGACAGGGGAGGGGGATGGAAAAGAGATGGTTGGAGATGCGTCTGCACGTCTCCAGGTCAGCTGCAGTCTGCATAGGATGTCCTTCTCGGAGTTCATCTGCCTCGAGGTAGAGTGGCTGATTTGTCCTATTTCAGGGGCCTAAGAAGCGAAATTGGCTGGACACGGTGGCTCACGCCTGTAATCCCAGCACTTTGGGAGGCGGGTGGATCACCAGGTCAGGAGTTTGAGACCATCCTGGTTAACACGGTGAAACCCCTCTCTACTAAAAATACAAAAAATTAGCCAGGCATGGTGGTGGGCATCTGTAATCCCAGCTACTCCGGAGGCTGAGGCAGGAGAATTGCTTCAACCTGGGAGGTGGAGGTTGCAGTGAGCCGAGATTGTGCCACTGTACTCCAGCCTGGGCAACAGAGCAAGACTCCGTCTCAAAAAAAAAAAAAAAAAAAGAAATTAAACTTAATTACTGTAAATTTACTTTAACTGTTTGGAGCTTTCTGCGCCAAAATTAGCAAAGGTGTGGCAGATGGAGCTGAACAGAGCAGCTGATTGTGCCTGGCAGCTGTGTCCCCACCTCCCATGGACAGGTGTGTGGTGGCTGAGATTTAATACCGTGTTTTATAAGGTGCAAATTTAATGAGCTGTTATTTCTAAGCAACATAAGCTGAAGGCACCAACACTATAATTTTGTGCCCAGTGGGTTTGTACACCTGGATTAAATGCATCCGTATTTCCTGGTGCCAGTCGGAGACACCCAGGTGTCCTGTCCTCTGAGCTCAATCAGGGAAGCTGGCTGGCCCAGGGTCAGGGAGGAGGCCCTGGTGTGTGGCTGCGGTTTGCTGAGCGGGTGTGACCCCAGTTGTCCTTGTAACGAGCTGTCTTTCTCTGGCTGCTCACAAAGCATGTTTTGTGAGTGGAAAGGAATGCAGGAGTCATGAATTTCTGAGTCTCTTGCGGAGGAGGAGGAGTGGACTGTTCATTTGTAGAATTGCCCGACCCAGCCTCCAGACCCGTGTGTGTGTGTGCCTGTGTGTGTATGTGTGCGCGTGTGTATGTGTGCATGTGTTTATGCATGTATGTGTATGTGTGTTTGTGTGTGTATGTGCTTGTGTGCGTGCGTGTATGTGTGTATGTGCGTGTGTGTGCTTGTGTGCGTGCATGTGTGTATATGTGTGCATGTGTATGTATGAGTGTGTGTACGTGTGTGTGCATTTGTGCATGTGTTTATGTGTGTAGGTGCGTGTGTATGTGCGTGTATATGTGTGCATGTGTGTGCATGTGTGTGTATGTATGTGTGTATGAGTGTGTGTATGTGTGTGTATGTGTGTGGTGTGCCATTCTAGCCTCTGAAGGCTGGGGGACTAGCAAGTCATTTTCCACGACAGGCCAGGGCAGTCCGAGGGCACCAGATGTTGCCTGCCTGACTATAGCACCAAAAGTCATTGTGACCTTTTCCCAACAATGACTTCATTTTATGGCCTGCCACCTGCTGCCACTCTTGTCACTGTCTGGCCACTTCAGACACCACGTGCGTCACCCCCGGCCGAGTGCACTCATAGTCCAGCAAACTGGCCGTGCACGTCTGCTCCCCCAGCCAGGCGGTCACCCCACAGCCGCCCACCCATCGCACTGGGCCAGATTCTGGCTGCACACTCCAAACTGGTGACCGGTTAGAGGCCTGGGATTTTATTTAAAGCCGTGGTCGCACTGTAGCAGCTCCGTGGCCTGCCCCTCACTGCTTAGAGGTCTCTGCCCACTTGCCGTCTTGTTTGATTCTTGCAGCCCTTTTGGGAGGCAAATGAGGAGGCCAGGGGATTGACTGGGCCCATTTTACTGATGAAGAAACTCAGGCTCAGAGGAGGGCAGTGACTTGCTGAGGATGACAGAGCCTAGAAGTAGCAGCGTTGAAACCTGAACCCTGGATGTGGAGCTTTTGAGGGAGATGAACCAACAGCCAGATCTTATAGAGTAGAGGCTCTGTTAGGAATTGCTTTCAGGGTGGACAGATGCAAGTCTGTTTCCTGAGAGTGTGTTGAGGTGAGATGTTGGCTTGTCGGGGGGTCCTCTAGTTCCTGTGCCAGATGAGACCCTCAACTTTCAAAATCATGACCCTCTCCTCTCCTGTACCTCAGGTACAGATGAGGAGATTGAGGCACAGAGAGAGGCCATGACTTGCCCAGGGTCACACAGAGCTAGAAACAGAGCTGGGGTCTGACGCTGTTTCCCATTTTTTTTTTCTTTTGAGACTGGGTTTCGCTGTGTTGCCCAGGCTGGAGTGCAGTGGTGTGAACATGCTTCTCTGCACCCTCAGCCTCTCAAAGTTCAAGTGATTCTCCCACTTCAGCCTCCTGAGTAGCTGGGATAATAGGCGCTCACCACCACACCCAACTAATGCTTTGGATATTTGTCGAGACGAGGTCTCACTGTGTTACTGAGGCTAGTCTCGATCCGCCTGCCTTGGCCTCCTAAAGTGTGAGGATTACAGGTGTGAGCAACACACCTAGCCTGGTTCCCACCCCTTTGTTTTCTTTTTTGAGACATTGTCTCGCTCTGTCGCCCAGGCTGGAATGTAGTGGCAGAATCCCAGCTCACCGCAACCTTCACCTCCTGGGTTCAAATCATTCTCCTGCCTCAGCCTCCCGAGTAGCTGGGACTACAGGCATGTGCCACCATGCCTGGCTAATTTTTGTATTTTTAGTGGAAGCGGGGTTTCACTGTGTTGGTCAGGCTGGTCTTGAACTCCTGACCTCAGATGATCCGCCTGCCTCAGCCTCCCAAAGTGTTGGCATTACAGGCGTGAGCCACCGCGCCCGGCTCTTCTCATTCTTGTGTGGCCCCTCCTCCTTTTCTGCCGTGAGAATACTGGGCTGAACTGACGGCACTCAGTGTCGGAATGCGGGTCAGACAGCACGTGGTTACAAGTTCTCAGAGTGGGTTCCCCTGGGAGGTGTCCTTGGCCTGGCTGCCCCACGCTCCTTCCTCAGCCGTTCATTTTGTATCTGCGTGGCCTGTCCCGTCTTCGCAGACAAGCCTGGGGAAGGCTTCTGCTCAGGCCTCTCTGGGAATCTGGGAGGCAGCCAGTGAGGGAGCAGGTCTTCCTGCCCCTGTGACCTGTGGCTCCCAGTGTGTCCCCCTCTGGGCTGACCCATATCTTGGGCTCCAGGTGGATCAGCTCAAACTCAAGGTGAGTCGGCTGGAGGAAGAATGTGCACTGCTGCGAAGGGCCAGGGGGCCGCCCCCTGGGGCAGAGGAGAAGGAGAAGGAAAAGGAGAAGGAGCCGGACAATGTGGACCTTGTCTGCGAGCTGCGTGCTGAGAACCAGCGGCTGACGGCGTCACTGCGGGAGCTGCAGGAGGGCCTGCACCAGGTACCGGGGCTGGGGCTTGTGGGTACAGGCTGTGGTGGGGGGTCAGGAGGGCCTGTACCAGGTAGTGGGGCTGGGGCTTGTGGGTACAGGTTGTGGTGGGGGGTCAGGAGGGCCTGCAGCAGGTGCCAGGACCGGGGCATGTGGGCACAGAAGTGGGGCGGGGTCAGATCTGGAAAACAGGCCCTCTTGCTGCTCACTCATCCTCCCAAGGCCTGGGAAGCTTAAGGATTTCAGAACGAGGAATCTGAGCTCTGGATGGAGTCCTGGCAGCCTCTTGCCTGAAGCTCTGAGCTGAGGGCCCTTAACACGTGGCTATCTCTGGATGCCTGGTCTAGGGTGTGTAAGCAGCCTCCAGAAGGCCCCCGAACTCCCTAAAACTGTCCTCTTGATTTTGAGTGTGAGCATTTTTCTGGGGAAAGGGCCCCAGCTTTGATCTGATTTGTAGAGGGTGTGGTTTGGTGGTCCAGGCTTGCTTAGTGTCCTATGGCAGGTCAGCGGCAGGTCAGCGGCTGCATGGGCCTGCTCCTGGCCATTGTTCCATGCAGGAAGTGGGGGATGGGAGCTAGTGCCTTTCCTGGGGTTGGGGCACTTGGCTGGGTGTGGTTCTGGGGGCAGGATCTTAGGCCCAGGGTCTACTTGTTTGGGCCAGGCTTAGCCCCTTGAAGACCCCCAGTCATGGGGGAGGGGTAGGCCTTGGAAGTGGCCGTTGTCTGCTGGCCTGGATGGTGGGTGAGGACCAGAGATTGAGTGCGCGCCCGGTGCTTGCTTAGGAATCAGATCCTGGCTGAACTTGCCCAGCCACACCCTCATCCACTTAGCTTATTTGCACCCCAGATGCTCTCTGGAGGGCGGGCAGGGCTGGCGGGGCCACGCCCACTCGGCAGAGCGGGAGCCGGAGATCCAGAGAGGTCAAGGCCCCAGGCCAGCATGGCAGAGCTGGTCAGGTGGGTTTGGAGGGCTGAGAGCTACATGTCCCCTTCCTCCCCATGCCCAGGGTGGGCCCTGAGCCAGACCCTGAGGTGGCCCTGCCCTGCGATCCCCAGGAGGCGAGCCGGCCAGGGGCCCCAGGCTCTGAGCGAATCCTGCTGGACATCCTAGAGCATGACTGGCGGGAGGCGCAGGACAGCAGGCAGGAGCTGTGCCAGAAGCTGCACGCCGTGCAGGGGGAGCTGCAGTGGGCCGAGGAGCTGCGAGACCAGGTGGGGCCCTGCCCGTGCTCTGCCTCTGGTGGGGGAGGGTGTCAGGCAGGGCCGGCGTGCTCTCGGGAGACGCAGAGCTGGGGAAGGGGCCGGTTGCAGCTTCAGTGAGGAGGCCAAGGGTGGCCGGCTGGGTGAAATGATCATTCTTCTCATTTTACAGATTAGGCAATTGAGGGCCTGGGAGGTAAAGTAAGTGGCTCAGACCACTCCACTGGGCAGGAGGGGACTTGTTTTGGGTCTCAGGCTCTGCGAGAGCGTCTCTCACTGGCCCTCCGGGGCACCTGCTGGTGAGCTTTCTCATGGTCCCCAGCCCTGTGGTCTGACCCCGCCCCGTGCCGCCCTCAGTACCTGCAGGGGATGGAAGACCTGCAGCTGAAGCACCGCACCCTGCAGAAGGACTGTGACCTGTACAAGCACCGCATGGCCACTGTCCTGGCTCAGCTGGAGGAGATTGAGAAGGAGCGGGACCAGGTGAGCCCGGCCTGCCGTGTGAGGCCCTCAGCCAGTTGCTGGTTCTCATCCAGGGGGAGATGAGGAGGAATAGAAGGTACTAGAATGGTAGAGATGGGAGCAGTTCCCTGGTGGGTTGGGATGGGGCACATGAGCCGGGGAGACAGACGGGGACCTGGAGCCCTTTAGATACCAACCTGACACCCTGGAGCCACGGGCCTCTTCTCAGCTTCCGTGACAGTTACAGAAGTTGGCCCTGGTGTCTTCGTTTCTGAATCCCTCGTTCTCTCCATCTCAAAGACAAGCTCAGCACAGAGGATGTGCTTAGAAGTAGCTGCTGATGAAGAAATTCTCCAAAGTTTTGGCTCTCAGTCCCTGGGCACTGTGACCCTTGTCTCCTGCCAAGGTTGTAGGATGGTCGCCCAGGCTGGAGTGCTGTGGTGTGACCTCAGCACACTGTGGTCTCTGCCTTCCGGGTTCAAATGACTCTCCTGCTTCAGCCTCCCAAGTAGCCGGCGTTACAGGCATGTCCCACCATGCCTGGCTAGTTTTTGTATCTTTAGTAGAGGGAGGGTTTCATCATATTGACCAGGCTGGGCTTCACTGATCCATCCCCCTCAGCCTCTCAAAGTGCCGGGATTACAGGTGTGAACCACTGTGCCCAGCTGAAGTCTATATATTAGAAATGGCCTCAGAATCCCCTGGCAGGCTTGAAAATGCAAACCTGGGGCTTCATTCTCCGGACATTCTGATTCAGGTGTCTGGAGTGGGCCTCAGGAATCTGCATTTTATGGGGCTCCCCCCAGCTCTCTCTAAGGCCGTGGGTGACGGGTCTGGGCCACGGGCCCAGCTGCAGAGCCCCTCGTCTTCACTGTGGATGCAATAGGCTGGGTTTGACTCGGCTTCTCCACCGACTGGGATGCGTGAGTGAAGCCCCTGGCACACAGCAGGTCTCACGGAAAAGTTTTCAGTTCTTGGTGAAATGGTGAGAGCCAGGATTGTGCAAATGGACTTCTTGATTTGAATCCCAGCTCTGTCCCTCCAGGCTTGCTTTCCCCAATCTGAAGAATGAAAATAATGATATTAATAGTATCTAACGTAGCCAGTTAGTGTGAAGATATTTAAATAAGCTGATATTTAGCTCAGGGCCCGGCACACAGTGCTCAGTGATAGCTGCCGTTCTCATTACTGTCCCCATTCTCCAAGTCCTGGGCCAGGACAGCTGGGCCAGGGTGGCTCCTTCAGCTGCTGCCTCCCTTCCCCCCACCCTAGGCCATCCAGAGCCGTGACCGGATCCAGCTGCAGTACTCACAGAGCCTCATTGAGAAGGACCAGTACCGCAAGCAGGTGCGGGGCCTGGAGGCGGAGCGGGACGAGCTGCTGACGGCACTCACCAGCCTGGAGGGCACCAAGGCTCTGCTGGAGGTGCAGCTGCAGCGGGCCCAGGGTGGCACCTGCCTCAAGGTGAGCGGGTCAGGATTGTGGGGGTCCTGGCAGGAGCTCTTGGGCAGGGCTGGGAACGTGCCAGCCCTGGTGGGAGACCTCAGCCAGGGGAGGAAGCTTGGGGAAAGTGGGAAGAGCCCTTAGTTAGGGGTGGGAACTGGGACCCAGGGTGGGCTGGGTTTGGGCTGGTGAGCCGGTAGGGGGGGGTAGGGGGGAAAGGCACATGTTGGTCTCTGAGTTTCTGGAGTTGCTACTGGGACACAGGATAGTTTGGAGCTGGTCTTTGCATTTAGCTGGGGAAGCCTGGCTGCTCGGGGTCCTGTATGCATGTTAGAATGCAAAACCTGGGCCTCAGAGACCAGCTACTGAGGACTAACATGGGCGTAAGCATCCCTCAGAGACCAGCTGGTCTAATCCTCTCATTGGACAGGGCCCAGAGAGGGTCGGGGGCTTGCCCAAGGCCACACAGCCAGCTGGCACTGGAGCTGGAGTCCCAGACCCTTTGTATATTGGACCATGGTCCTCAGGCTGCTGCCGGAGCTCTTATTTTCCCTTTTTTTGAGATAGTGTCTTGGTGTGTCGCCTAAGCTGGATCCCAGGTTCAAGCTATTCTCAGCCTCCCTAGTAGCTGGGATTACAGGCACCTGCCACCAGGCCCAGTTAAGGTTTTCGTAATTTTAGTAGAAACGGGGTTGCATCTGGTTTCACACTCCTGACCTCAAGTGATTCTTCCGCTTCAGCCTCCCAAAGTGCTGGGATTAGAGGCGTGAATGCCTAGCCTGCTTTTTCTTGTTTTGTGTTGCCTGACAATGAACTATGCAGGCCTGGTTTTGAAGCACTGGGGCCTGGAGGAATGGGAGTAAGCATGAATCCCTGATTTTTTTTTTGAGACAGAGTTTTACTCTTGTTGCCCAGGCTGGAGTGCAATGGCACGATCTTGGCTCACTGCAACCTCCCTCTCTCGGTTTCAAGAGATTCTCCTGCCTCCCGAGTAGCTGGGATTACAGGCATGTACCACCACGTCCAGCTAATTTTGTATTTTTAGTAGAGACAGGGTTTCTCCATGTTGTGAGGCTGGCCTCGAACTCCTGACCTCAGGTGATTCACCCACCTCAGCCTCCCAAAGTACTGGGATTACAGGCGTAAGCCACTGCTCGCAGCCTGATGACTTTTTTTTTAAACCTCCAGTTGGCTTTTTTGTGGTTAGGTAGAGACAAAGTCCCTTTTCATGCCCAAGAGGCCCTGCAGATGAGATTCCTGTTGTCCTCTAGCTGGGTTCTATGGGTTTTAACCTTTTAACTGGAATGCATCACAGTCCTGCCTCAGGGCTTTTGCACATGCTGTTCCTTTGCCTGGCCCATCCCAACTGGACCTGCTTAGCACCTGTATATCCTCGGGCTCTCACTTCAAACCATACTTTCTTTGGAAAGTACTTGGGCTCCCAGGCTGGGTGGGGTCTTTGTGTGTTTTCCATGCCCTGGCAGCTTCCTTCTGCTATGGTCTCAGCTTGGTGTGTTCACGCGTCTGCTGATTTACAGTTTGTCTCTCCTAGGCTGTGAGCTCCCTGAGGACAGGGATCTGTCCCGTGCTGGCACATGGCAGGCGGTCAGGAAAGGCCTGCGGCTGGCTTGGGCCTGGCACTGCTCACCTTCTCCTCTCCCTCTTCTAGGCCTGTGCCTCCTCCCATTCCCTGTGCTCCAACCTCAGCAGCACTTGGAGCCTGAGCGAGTTCCCCTCCCCTCTGGGAGGCCCAGAGGCAGCTGGGGAGGCTGCTGTCACCGGGGGATCTGAGCCTCACCCCTCGGTAAGACACCTGCCCCATCCCAAATAAGGGGGTACGCTGCTATGGCATTATTACTAAGGCAGAGGGTGCTTTCTGAAGGATCCATGTCACAGGTGAGGACACCGAGGCACAGGGAGGCCAAGTACTTTATTGAAGCTCACCAAGAACCAGTTCCTTGCTGGGGCTGGGTGCTGGGAGAGCTGGGGAGCCACCGTGCACTGTAACCTTGCAGAGCTCACGCCTTTGCCCTGGGCCCGACTCCTCCTCTGTGGAATGGGCACAAACCAGGTGTGCTGAGGACTGCGAAGGTGCTGGGCAGCAGAGGTGACCCAGGCCCTGTCATGGCATTGCAGGAGGAGGCCACAGACAGTGAGAAGGAGATTAACCGGCTCTCCATCCTACCCTTCCCGCCCAGTGCCGGCTCCATCCTCCGCCGGCAGCGTGAGGAGGACCCCGAACCCCCTAAGAGGTGAGAGGGCTGGAGATAGCAGCCGATGCCCAGGGAGGTGGGGCTGCTGTTTCCTGAATAGCCACCTCTCAGAATCTGCAATGCCAGAGTCAGGTCCAGGCAGTCACCTCCCTTTATGCCCTCAGGTGGCTGGAGCTCTGGAAACCCAGGCCCTGTGAGTCACAGGGGTGACCAAGGTCAGGGTTAAGACAAGGCCAATGGGCAGAGTGAACTCATCCTGAGCCTGGCAGGAGAGTCACTGGAGGTCAAGCCTTGAAGATCCTAGACCCAAGGAGAATCTTGATGCTTTAGGACTAGGGGACGTGGAGAATGGTTCAAGGTGTCAGGGACCTTGGGCAAGAAAGCCAGGCCCCAGGTTTGGGCATCAGCAGCAAATAGAGACCAGAAAAACCAAGGGACAGCCTCTGATGGCAAGACCAAGGGTGGGAGATACCCGCCTCCTGGGCACGTTCCCTGTCACTGTTTCCCCCTTGTAAGTAGCCGTTGATTTATTCCTTTACCGGTGAGGGGCTGGGCGCTGGGAGGCTGTGATCAGCATGGTCTTGGTCTGTGTGGGTCTGTCCCAAGAGGGTGTTTGATGAGGAGGTCATGGTTTAATTTAGGAGGCATACCTGGGAGCCACAAACCACAAAGGTGGCAAAGGAGGGTGAGATGAGGGGATGAGAGATCAGGGGAGGCTTCTAGGAGGAGGTGGCATTGAAAGAACTGGCTTTGAAGGGCATGCCAGGGCATTCTGGGTTGAACAACACTGGACGGAGACCAGGGCATTAACTTCTTGCCCTGTGAGTTTAGGAGAGCCAGGTGGCCTGGGTGCCCTGTGCCTGGGACCCTGCCTTGAGTCTAGCCTGCATTTGCTTGGGGGCTGTGAGACCTTTTTCTGGTGTGGGGGCAGGACGAGGGAGCAAGGCAGAGTGCCCGCCGTGGTCACCTCCTGCCCCCCCCGCCCTCTCTCTGCCCAGGTCCTTCAGCAGCATGTCGGACATCACAGGTAACAGCCCTTGAGCTCCGTGGGGAGGGCTCATCCAGGGGCGGGGGGTGGCTCTGCAGCCCACCTGGAGTCTGTGCTGACCTGCCCTACCCTTGGCCTGCATCCCCTTCCCTGAAGCCCCACCGTGGCCCCTGCCAGGCAGGAAGGCTGTGCCTGGGAGGCCCCTGGGGCCTTTGGTTCCGGCCTCTCACCCTGAGCCAAGTCCTGGCCCTCACTCCTCTTCCTGGCTGTGATCTATGAAACCCTTCCATTCCGGGCTACCTTTCACCCTCTTCCGGGAAACTGTGGGGTCAGCCTGGTGGGCCCTGACCTATCTCTGAGCCCATGTGGGTCTGATGTGCTCCTGGGTCAAACCTGCCAAGGCCCTCGGGTCCTGGGCTGGAGGGGTGTCTGGTCCCAGTCATGGACACTGGCCGCCCCTGTTTCCCGGTCCTAGACCCCTGAACCTTGTTCTTTTTTCCCAGGGAGTGTGACACTTAAGCCCTGGTCCCCTGGCCTCTCTTCGTCGTCCTCCTCCGACAGCGTGTGGCCTTTGGGAAAGCCGGAAGGCCTCCTGGCGCGGGGCTGTGGCCTGGACTTCCTTAACAGGTATTGTGGCTGCCTGCGGTGGGTGGAGCCGTGGAGACTGAGAGGGAATAGGGGTGAGGCGGGAGGAGAAGCTGCCTCACCCCTGTTTTATGCAACTGCTGGAAGAGGAAGGTCCGTAGACAAGGGCAGCCCTTGGATTCAAATCCTGCCACCACTGTTGATTGTCCCTGTGACCTGGGCTGGTCCCTTCACCTCTCTGGGCCTCTGTTTTCTCAGTAGCTAAAGGGAGATGACCCTTTTTGCATGTGGGTCTTTTGAGGGCTCTGCTCACGTAAGCAAAGCACCCAGGTCTGCCAGACCTGCAGCAGGTGCTCAGTAAAAGTTGTTACTTACAAGCTGTCCTTGTCCCAATGTCCTGCCTATCCTGAGTCCCTGGGACTGAGCCACCCAGCAAAGCTTCATGCTGTGGGTAGGCTGGGACCCGCTGTGACTGGGCCAGCCACAGGCCCGTAACAGGAGTCACAAAGCCCATTAGTGCAGAGTGTGCGCTGCAGGCCACGTGCTGTTAGTGGCCATGGTGCGTGGCCACTGTTCCGACTTGCCAGTGGATCTCAGAAGGGCTGGGGCACAGCGGCGGCCGCACTGCCGGTGTGGTCTTGGGACTCAGCTGGGAGGAGAGGGCAGGTAGGGAGAGCATCCGGTGACTGGAGGGGGAGCGAGGGGGAAGGGCGAAAGTCAGGGCGTCCTGAGTCAGGCTGGGAAAGTGTGGACTTTGGCTTGTACACTCTGGGAACCCTGGGAGGGTTTAGTTATTAACTGTAAGGCCAACTGCTGGCTGTTTTACAGCACGCCTTTTGTCCTGGGAGGAGGCATCATGATGATGATCTCTGTTTTATAGAGGCTCAGAGAGGTTAAGCAACTTAGCCAGGGTCACACAGTTGGGAAGTACCAGGTCTGGGTTCACAGTGACCCGATTAGAATTGGGTTTTGCAAAGGGCGTCGGAAGCACAGACTGTCAGCGCTGGAATGTGGCGGTGTTGGGTGCAGGGGGACAGGTCACACAGCAGATCAGTGCAGTGTAGGACCAGGGCCTCCAAGGCAGCTTGGTCAGGCCAGTGTCCACCCAGGCCCTGCCCCCACCTGACCCCCGGCAGTGGGCCTAGTGAGACATTGTTTCTGCCTGAGCAGGACGTGCTTCTCGGGAAAGGGGTGGAGGCGTCTCCCTTCCTGCCCGCCTCTGCCCTTCCTCCTTTCCTCCAGTTTGGGCTGCAGCAGGGGTCCTGGCTGCTGTCCCGGGGGCGCCAGGATGCAGCCAGGGAGCAGGAGCCTCTGTCCCCGCCCCACCCAGGCCCCAAGATCACATGGGGCCACTTTTGCTGCCCTTGCTATTCCTGGGGAGGAGAGGGGTTCCTGGGGAGGAACACAGGCTGGGGAGGGTGTGGACAGAGAGGGAGAGAGAGACAGAGAGAGGGAGGCGGACAGGCAGAGGGGAGATGAGGGTGTGGTCAGGGCCCTGGTTGGGGCAGCTTGCGTGTCTCCTGGGGGTGTCTTACGGTGAGGTGGGAAGAGTGAGTGGGCTTTGGTGCCAGCGCTTGCTTCTGTGGAACCGTGCGCAAGTCTCTGAGTTTCCCAGTGCCTCAGTTTCCTGCTCTATAAAATGGGCTCCAGTAGTGCCTGTCCCCTGGGTCACTGTGGGGGTCCCAGTATCCCTTCTAGAACGCTCAGAACACGCACAGTGGACGGAAACATGCTGGCTCTTTGCCATGATGACTGCTGCATTGCGGCGTAGCCCCCAGAGCAATTTTGCAAGGCTGGAATTCTAACCTGGTTACACAGACCAGGACACTGAAGTTCCAGCAGTTAGAAACTGCTCCCAAGTCACAGGCCCCTCAGAGCTGGTTGGGGATTCGCCTCGCCGTCTCAGCTGCTTGAGCTCTCGCGCCCGTGTCGTGCGCCCGCTGTCCGCCGGGCCTCTGGAGCTCTTGCGCCCGTGTCGTGCGTCCCCTGTGTGCCGGGCCGCTGGAGCTCTCGCGCCTCTGTCGTGCGCCCACTGTGCGCCAGGCTGCTGCAGCTCTCTGTGTCGTGCGCCCACTATGCGCCGGGCTGCTGGAGCTCTCTGTGTCGTGCGCCCATTGTGCGCCGGGCTGCTGCAGCTCTCTGTGTCATGCGCCCACTGTGCGCTGGGCCGCTGGAGCTCTCGCGCCTCTGTCGTGCGCCCACTGTGCACCAGGCTGCTGGAGCTCTCGCGCCTGTGTTGTGTGTGGTGTGCTGGGCACCATGCTGGGGATTTTCTCTCCTTTTTCCCATTTTCTGCCCATCTCTTGCCCTCCGCCTCTCTGCCCTGCCCTTTCCAGCTCTTGGAGCCTGGGAGAGGGTGGTGGCTAGTCAGGGACTGGGGCAGGCCGGGGTCAGGCTGACAGCTGGGTGAGGGACAGCAAGGGAGAGCATATGAGCCAAGTGAGGTGCTGGGTGAGAGGGGCAGGGCATGGAGAGCACGGGCGGGTTTCGGGGTCCCGTCTCCCCAGCATAGCCCTACCACTGCCCCTGCTAGCTTACGTGGCCCCAGGGGATCTCTGGCACCTTCCTTGCAAAGAGAGCGTTATTGTAAGTCATTGCCTGGCTCCACGGCCGCTGGCTGTGCCATTCTTGGCAAGTTAACTTTCCTGTGTTTCAGTTTCCCTTATCGCAACCCTCGGGTTGTCAGGAGGATTGACTGAGGTGATCTGTGTGGCATGCGTCAGTCTCAGCATCAGGTCCCTCACCTTGTACCAAGAAGGCACACAGACTACTCAGAGATCTTCCCACGGGGCCCTGGGCGACACTCACGGAGGCCATACGGCCCATCACTGCTCAGAGCTGGCCCAGCTGGCACACTTGCCTGTTCCTGTGTGCCTGTGACCTGACCCGACTGGGGAGGGGCTGGGAGCTATCACCTGCTGGCTAGGGATGCCATGCTTCTCAGCACCCACAGGCAGGCTTGGAGGCAGCCAGCTGGTCAGCCAGTCCTGGGAGGGGAGCACGCAGCCCCTCTCCCTGCCGTGTCCTTTCTCTACCCCTCCTGATTGTCTGCTGAGGCTGGGGTGGGAGGGACCCTCTCTGGACCCTGCTCCTGGCAAAGCCCAGGTGGGCTCTGCACACCCTGAGGAGTGCTGGGAGCGGGTATCCCTGTCTGTGGAGGCTCAGAGAAGTCACTGGTCCTTTGGGGAGGTTGGTAGGGGCGTCCTGGAGGAGGGGACGCCTGAGCTGGGTCTTCAGGGAGCTGCAGGAGTTGTCAACAGCCTGAAGGCCTGAGGTCAGGGCTGAGGTCAGCCTTGATGCTTGCATTGCAGAGGAGAGGTGGGTGGAAGAGGGAGCGAGTAGGGGGTGGGTGGGGTTGGCAGCAGAGCCTGGGTGCCTTTGCTCACTGGGCTCTGGTCCGGGGAGGCCATGATGGTCAGCTGTCTGTGGGTTTAAAACAGGTGGGGAAACTGAGGCACGAGAGAGTGATTTGTTATGAATCACACCTGATGCCTGTAAATGTCTGGTTTTGACCGAGCACTTCGTGTCTGCTGGGCGCTGTTCTGAGAGCTGCCCATGTCTGAGCTCGGCGAGCAGCGAGGGAAGTAGGTGGAGCTGAGGCTCAGCAGCTGAGCAGCCTGGCCGTCTGACCCCAGCATTCCTGCTGGCACACTGTGTGCCAGACCATCTGACCACAACCCACAGTGAGGGAAACCCGGTGCACACGCCGGGAACAAAAGGGCCATGAGATGACAATTGGTTGTAGCTGGGGCGGCGGTGGGTGGGGGTAGCCTTGTACTTTCTCTTGCATCACATTATCCAGCTGCGCTGGCCACAGCCCAGTAAATGGCAGCACCCGCGAGGGCCGGGCCTGCAGGTTGGAGGCCCCGGAGCCCTCTGGTTTCCGCCTCTCCCTGCATTATCTTTTATTTGTGTCATGTGCCCCCACACCCACAGAGGTCCGGGGTGCCACTGTCAGCCTTGTGTTATGTATGCGGTAACTGACGCTCAGCAGCTGGCTCATTTGCCCAGGTTAGGGTGCAGTTCGTGCTGGGTTTTGGAGCGGACTGTGTGCTCCAGCCATACAGCCACGGCCAGCATAGCCAGGTTGGGTCTCAGGCCTGCCCCCTTTCCATGTCACCTCCGTGTAGCCAGGACAAGGTGTGCTGAACGAGGCTTCCTACGCCTGGCTCTGTCTTACCTGAGGGGGCGGGGCTGCTCCCTACAGCCGTGCCAATTGGGTGAAGCTCCCTGCAGCCTTGCCCTCCCCAGGCTGGCAGCAGGGGGCAGTGCAGCTGCGTCTGGGCTGCAGCTGCTGGGGTAGGAGGAGACACTGCCCTGCTGCCTCTCCAGCTGGCGCACCTGCCAGCCTTGGTCTCCCCACCTCCTCCAGGCCAGGGGGTCTGGCAGGGGACTTGGGGTTCACTTCTCTCTGAGCCTGGCCCCAAGGAAGGCCTCACCTTTTCTCATCCAGGGACAGACAGAACCCTACCATGGTGGGGATTTTGGTGACGTCTTAACTGTCAGTGGTCCCACTGCCCATGGGAGGAAAACCAGACGCCTCTGTTCCATGCCCTTTAAAGGCTGGCTCCAGTTTGCCTTTCCTGGTAGCTGCTTCCCCGGATGTGAAACGAGAATTAGGGCAAGAAGCTCAGCATGGTGTCTGGCGCATGGAAAGCACCCAGGAAGTGCTCGCTGCTACTGCTGTTACTCAGTTCTTCCACACATCCTGTATTCTGTCCTCCATACCTTTGCTCTACTTACTCCTTCAGCCTGGGACCCCATCCCTCCGTCTGTCACCAGAGTGCTTCTGTTCTCCACCAGGGTATAGCCCAGGCACTTCTTCCGTGGGAAGGTGCTCCTCTCTGCTTCCACTGCTGGCTGTAACCACCTTCAGATCTGTGCCACATGCTAATGGCGACCTCCCATCCCAGACTGTGAGCATAACCAGCTTTTTTTTTTTTTTTTGAGATAGAGTTTCACTCAGTCAGGGTGGAGTGCAATGGTGCAATCTTGGCTCCCTGCAACCCCTGCAACCCCTGCCTCCCGGGTTTAAGCAGTTCTCCTGCCTCAGCCTCCCGAGTAGCTGGAATTACAGGTGCCTGCCACCACGCCTGGCTAATTTTTTTGTATTTTTAGTAGAGACGGGGTTTCACTATGTGGGCCAGGCTGGTCTCGAGCTCCTGACTTTGTGATCCGCCCAATTTGGCCTCCCAAAGTTCTGGGATTACCTGGGATTACAGGCATGAGCCACCGCACTTGGCCGCATAACAAGCTTTTATTAGTCATCTGCTGTGTACCAGAGACTGGGTTTGGTGCCAGGGAGTCAGGGCTGAATGGTATACAGGTTTGGTCCTGAAGGTGTTTGTTCTGACGGAGGAAATGAAAGGTCCGTGGCAAGGCAAAGCTGGAGTGTCCCGTGTGCCCAGGGGTCCAGGGGAGAGGCTGCTTGTGACTTGAGCTTTGAAGGATGAGCAGCATTTCCCAGGTGGAGAAGGTGAGGAAGGGCATTCCAGGCAGAGGGCACAGAAGATGCAAAGAGGCCTGGGGATTCGAGTCATGGCATACTTGGGGAATGGAATCATTGTGGTTTTCCGAGAATGCTGAACTGAATCCAAGTACTGATTGGACTCTCATTCCCATCTCCTTCCTCCCTTCTCAGGTCTCTGGCTATCCGAGTGTCTGGCCGGAGCCCCCCCGGGGGCCCAGAGCCCCAGGACAAGGGCCCAGATGGACTATCGTTTTATGGGGACAGATGGTCTGGGGCTGTGGTGCGGAGGGTGATCTCCGGGCCTGGGTCGGCCAGGATGGAACCGAGAGAGGTGAGGTCCCGCCTCCTGAGCTGGGGGGCGGAGTCAGTGCTTTGGCCCCAGCTGGACACCCCCTGGTTGGTGGATCAAGATCACTGGGCGGAGCTTCTGGGGATTGGCCAGAGCAGAAGTGGGCTCACTGATTAGCTGCAGTTGCCCTGCTCAGCCAGGGTTAATTGAAGTCTGATTGGGTGTGGGCTGGGAGGTGGGGCCAACTGACAGCGCGTTACATCCCTGTGCTTCAACTGGGGAAAGACCTGGATGAGCTGGGCGGGTTGGTGGGGGGCCCTGTGGATGGGAGTGGGTCTGACTGGGCTGGGCATGGCAGTTCCCGAGGGGCACTATCTGAACTGTGAGGCATGATCACCCCTACACCCAGTGTTCCTCCAGCCCCTGGGCTGCTCTACTCTTAGAGACTCACTTCTTTCCCTCCCTGCCTGGGTTTTCTCCCAGCAAAGAGTGGAAGCTGCTGGTCTGGAGGGGGCGTGCCTGGAAGCTGAGGCCCAGCAGAAAACCTTGCTCTGGAACCAGGGGTCCACACTCCCCTCCCTGATGGACTCGAAGGGTAAGTCTGGCTTGGGAGTTGGAGCTGATGGCCCGAGAGAGGGGTTCTCCAGTCCGTGGTGCATGTTGGGGACCAAGGGCCTGAGAAGGGACTGGCCTTGCCCCAGTTGCCCTTCTGGCTCCCCGCTGCTGCTGCCTTCTTCTATCCCTTCCTCTGTAAGCAGCTTACAGTGAAAGGAGCGCTGCATTAGGAGTCCAGAGACCTGGATTTGAGTCCTGGCTCTGTTCCTAGAGGGTACTGGGCTTGGGCAAGTGCCTGCCCCCTCTGAACCTAAGTCTCTCATTCTAAGAAGGGGAAGGTGCGGCCCTGGAAGCTCAGGCCTCCAGAGGACCATGTTTGTGGCCCCACGAAGGGCACTCCTGGACCTCACCATCCTCTTCTCGTCCTCCCTGCCCTATCCATGCCCAGCCTGCCAGTCCTTCCATGAGGCCCTAGAAGCCTGGGCGAAGGGGCCAGGGGCTGAGCCCTTCTACATCCGTGCCAACCTCACCCTGCCCGAGAGGGCAGATCCCCATGCCCTTTGCGTGAAAGCCCAAGAGATTCTTCGGCTGGTGGACCCGGCGTACAAGCGGAGGCAGGAATGGTTCTGCACCCGGGTTGACCCCCTCACTCTGCGGGACCTGGACCGGGGCACTGTGCCCAATTATCAGAGGTGAAGCAGAGCCAGGGGTGGGGTCTGCCTGGGAGCCAGGCCCAGATGGGGGTGCTCTCCCTCCTCCCACTCTCTCACCATTTGCGAAGAGATGAGGGGCTCTCCTTCCTACACACACGATCCCACTTTCTCCCACAGAGCCCAGCAGCTCCTAGAAGTTCAGGAGAAGTGCCTGCCCTCCAGCCGGCACCGAGGCCCCCGCAGTAATGTGAGCATGGCTGGGTGTGCAGCGGGAGGGGGGGGCCCAAGGGTGGGGTCCAAAAGGGAGCTAGCAAGCTCTGTTCTCTGGCAACCTAGGAAGATACTCCCTCCCTCCTTCCCTGGGGATTTAATTGGTCATCTTCTATGTGCCCAGAAAACAGAACAGCAGAGCTCACTGTGCAGGGTAGTTTAGAGATGAAATGAGATAAAGCATGCCTAGTATTCAGGAGTACCTTGGCACATAGTCAGCATTTGACAAAATGGCAGTCACATCCCCTCTTCCGACGCCTGGATGGCGGCTGGGATGCCTGCCCTGCTGTGCACACGGGCAAGTGGGGCTCAGAGACATCAGATAAAGGAAGAGTGAGGGCCCCAGCCCTGCCCCTTATCAGCTGTGTGACTTTAGACAATCTCCTGAACCTTCCTTGGGGCTGTTTCCTCATCTGTAAAATGCCAGGGGCTGCGCCGCCTCTCAGGCTGTCCATGGCGGGAGATGGTTTCCGTGAGTTAGTGCCCCTCAGGGGCTTAGCGAATGTCATGTCGCAGGTATTGGAGACCTGTCCGGTATTGGTATAATCAGTTTTCCTACCAAGGCCACATTGCTAATTCACTGGCAGAGACCCTAACGTTGGCCTCCTATGTGACATTTGGTTCCTCTTGATCTCTGGGCCTCAGTCTCCCCGTCTGTAACTTGGGGGGTAGAACTAAGGCTCCTCCACTGGGCTCGGATGGGCTGGCTTCCCTGGGGCCTCAGGGCTGGTCACCTTCAAGGATGAAGAGGAGTTCGTTCCAGGCAGAAGGCACAGAGGCATGGCTGTGTGTGGTGTGCTTGAAGGGTGTTGGTTACAGCAGGGGCAGTCCCCCCGCCTGGGGGATGGTGCTGGGCTGGGGAGAGCAGGAGCGGGCCTGGTAGAGGAGGGCACCTTTGCTGACCCAGGCTCTTCCGGCATTCTGGACCACGGTGGCAGTGGGGTCCGCTCAGCCCGGGGTCCCGCTTCCTCCTCTCTCCGATGGGGTGAGGCTGAGCTCTCAGATGCTCCTCTCCCCTGCACCCTCCCAGCTGAAGAAGAGAGCCCTGGACCAACTGCGGCTGGTGAGGCCCAAGCCTGTGGGAGCGGCCGCAGGGGACTCCCCGGAGCAGCTGCTGCTGGAGCCCTGTGGAGGTGAGTGTGCGGACGCAAAGCTGCATTCTGTGCTGCGCCTGGCGTCCAGGAGCGTGTGCAGCTGGGTGGCCCCTTTGGCCTAGAAGGGCCTGTTGTGAGGGTTCAGTGGGGGGTCATGCTGGGGGCCTGAGAAACAAGCCCCACCCCTGGCCATGCGGGGAGGTGCGTGTGGCTGTGACCGTGTGTCTGCACAAACATGGGCCTGGTTTTGTCTGGCAGTGTGTGTGTAGCAGTGCTCCTGACACACCTGTGGTGGCAGGTGCCATGAGGACCCGGGTGGGGGACGTTCCTGGAAGCAGTAGGGTAAGGCCTTAGGCCAGACATGGAGAAGGGGCTGGGGGAGCTCAAATGAGGGAGTAGCAAATCTAGGGCAAGAGGAGCGGGTAGTTAGGGAGGGCTTCCTGAAAGAGAGGGAGTTTCCGCTGGGGCCTTCAAGGATGAAGAGGAGTTCGTTCCAGGCAGAAGGCACAGAGGCATGGCTGTGTGTGGTGTGCTTGGCGGGTGTTGGGTACAGCAGGTGAGTATTGAGTACCAGCTGTGTTGGGCATTGGGGACATGACTCCGTGCCCTCATTCAGCTGTCTAATGAGTGGGTAGGGGATCAGATAGTCCCACCTGTGAACACAATTAGAGTGTGAGGTGTGTACTGGAGGAGAACTGGGGGCCGTGGAGCACATGCCAGGGCCCTGCTGTCTGGGGACCAGGGCCAGTGTGACCTAGGCTGAGTAGTGCATGGGTGGGGCTTTGGGTGGCCCCAGGGCATGCAAAGGCCCTGTGGTTGGAGGCAGCCTCCCCAGCTGCTCAGGCAGGGCTTCGTCACCCACGCAGAGGATGTGGCTTTTATTCCTGAGAATCTAGGAGGTCACTGGTGTGTTGAAAGCAGGGGAGTTAACATGATCGGACTTGCTGGCCGCTGGGTGGAGAAGGACCTGTAGGGGGCAGGGATGAGGCAGAGGATGGGGCAGGAGCCTACCGCCATCGTCCTACAATGGGTGTGCGGGCGTGTCAGAGGAGCAGGGCTTAGGAAGGGATGGGTGGTGGGGGGTTTTGGGGTATTGAGTTGGTACCCTGCCTGCCTGCCTGCGCCCCTCCCCTGCCACAGAGCCCGACAGCAGCCTCAGACCCTACAGTTTGGTGCGGCCGCTGCTGGTGTCTGCCCTGCGGCCTGTGGTGCTGTTGCCCGAGTGCCTGGCGCCCCGGCTCATCCGCAACCTGCTAGACCTGCCCAGCTCCCGGCTGGACTTCCAAGTGTGCCCCGCGGGTGAGAGCGTGTGCCCGGGAGGGCTGGGGGGTTTCGGGCAGCCAGACCCACAGATCGTTCATCTCTCCCTCTCTGTTCCCTGTGCAGAAAGCCTCTCTGGGGAGGAACTGTGCCCATCCTCAGCGCCCGGAGCCCCCAAGGCCCAGCCTGCCATCCCTGGGCTGGGCGGCAGGATCCGGGCCATCCAGGAGTCTGTTGGGAAGGTAGGTGCTGGGGGCTGGCCTGGGTGCTCACAGGGACGCCCCAGAGTGGGTGCTGTGGTTCTGGGCTTGAGTGCCAGCATCTGAGGGCCAGCCAGGCTCTGCTGCTCACTGCCAGGGCAACCCTGGGCAAATTCTTTCCCTCCTGCGGTCCTCACCTGTCGCCTGGGTGGAAGGGCACAGTTGACTGCCTGTGGGTCCCCCTCGAGGTGTTCCACTGACACAGCTCATCTACACGTCCTTGTCCTTGAACTTGCCACGATCTGGGAGCTGGCAGTCAGCTGTAGGGTGGCTGGTGGGTTTGGGTCAGCTCCATCCTCCAGGTGGGGAGGCCTAGATCCCGAGGGGGGGGGGGTCTATTCTCCAAGTCGCCCCAGGAGCCCAGGTCCCCTGTCTCTCCTTTTGGGCTCCTCCTTCACTGCCAGGGTCCATCTGGGTGGGGAAGCAGGACTTGCACCTGGGAGGGTGTGATCGGGGACCCGTCTGGGGGCACAGCCCGGGAGGCTGATGTCTCTGGGCCCGGAGTACAGTGCAGCCTCCATCCTCTGAGCAGAAGCACTGCCTGCTGGAGCTGGGCGCTCGGGGTGTGCGGGAGCTGGTGCACAATGAGATCTACCCCATCGTCATCCACGTGGAGGTGACCGAGAAGAATGTCCGGGAAGTCAGGTAAGGCGGGTGGGTGGCTCTGGGGCAGCGGGCAGGGCACTCGGACCAGAGAGCATCCTCCCAGAGGATGCCTCCCTCCCTCGCCCCTCTCGGGTTACCCGTCTTCTTTCCCCTTAGTCAGAAGCTGCACATTGCGGAACGGTAGACACTGGTGGCCTTCTGCTTGCTTGTAGTCCTGGCCCGGGCCCCCGTCCCTCTCATTGGTTCCCACCCCCAGCTCACGCAGATACCACCTTTCAGGTCCCTGCTTGCCCGTCGGGAGGGTCAGATTTCCCGCCTGCCTCGTCCCTCTCTCCCTGTCTCTGTCCATCTTCGTCCCCCACTTTGACCCCTGCCCACTCCTCTCTCTGCAGGGGTCTGCTGGGCCGGCCGGGCTGGCGGGACTCAGAGCTGCTGCGGCAGTGCCGTGGCTCAGAGCAGGTGCTCTGGGGGCTGCCCTGTTCCTGGGTGCAGGTGCCCGCCCATGAGTGGGGGCACGCAGAGGAGCTGGCCAAGGTGGTGCGTGGCCGCATCCTGCAGGAGCAGGCCCGCCTCGTGTGGGTGGAGCGCGGCAGCAGCAGAGGCTACGGCGGCAGCAGTGAGGCCTGAGGCTCATTGGAAACCTGCGGCTTCTTCCCAGGCCAGCAGGGACCCCGGTGTCTGCGGCAAAGCCGGGTCCTCCCGCCCTGAGCCTTCCTAGAACCTTGGACTCCCAGTGGCAAGGCTCTTGGCTCTGGCCTCTCTGGCCTCTCAGCCCTGAGGCTGGCTCTGGCCCTGCCCAGCCTGTGGGAGCCCCGGGGCAGAGCGCCCACCCCCTGTACTTGCTGCTCTGGGCCTCCCCCACTTGTCCTGGGGTCTCCACGTTCCCACTAGTGGGTCTGTGTCTTCTCCTTAAACACTCACCCTGGAGTCTGTTCTCACACCTGTGTACAGGTTTGCTCACTCAAGTTCTCACAGGCAGGCTCAGGTCTGTCCCTCCGCCCTGGGCACCAGGTCTCCCAAGGATCTGGGCCTGTTCTGCTCCCAGGAGCCCCGAGCCCGTTATCGCACGACTCCTGCCTCCAGCTCACATTCCTCGTGGATTCAGCCATGCATGGAGGGTGGGGGCACTGGGGGAGCGGGTTCTTCCCTGGCCCTCGGTCACCTGTGCCCCTTGTGTCTCCTTACATGGCTGGCTGTGGTTCTCTCCTGTGTAAATGTCACGCCCTCCCCGTTTCACGTGGGCAGTAACACGCGTGCGTTCCTGGTGGGCACACGCAGCCGACCCCTGCCTCTGCCTCCCTCTTGGGGGGCTGGGGAGGGCTCTGTCATGAGAATGTACAGCCCGTGGATGATTAATGGGTCTTTTTCACTCAGAAGCTGCACGTTATGGAACATTAAACACTTTTGTCGTAGACACTGGTGGCCTTCTGCTTGCTTGTATCCCTGGCCTGGGCCCCTGCCATTCTCATTTGTCCCCACCCCCAGCTCAGGCAGATACCACCTTTCAGGTGCCTGATTGCCTGTCGGGCGGGTCAGATTTCCTGCCTGCCTCGTCCCAGAGCCGCCCGCCATCTGTGCTGGCATCACCTTACCCGCCCCTGAATGACCAGAGAAGGGCCGCATGGATGGGCCACCCCAGCGCTCAGCCCAGCCCATGGCTGATCATCAGAGGAGTGCCCCCTGGAGCAGGGCACCAAAACTGGCAGAGTGTGGTCTCAGACTGAAGGGACCTGACTGCTGAGCCCAGGAGCTCAAGAGTAAACCCTCGGTATGCTCGCAGGTTCCTGAGATGGCTCCACTCGAGATAGGATGGTTGCTCCCACTGGGAGCAATCTAGGCAGCCTTCCTGGAGGAGGTGCCAATTGAGCTTGGGAATTGGGATTCCTTTCTTCAAGAACCACTTAGTGGACCTGTGTGTTCAAGTGCAGGTGACTGTCCTCAGCCACAGTGATGAGCCTGGGCAGGCCCTGGGGCTTGGGGTGTGGATGTACTAACTAGATAGCGTAGCTTCCAGGGAGAAAGCTCAGGGGCTGCACATGGGTTGGTTCTGGCCACCTGGGGAGGGGTTGGAAATGAGGTCATGAAGGGCAAGTCCTGGGGTGGGGCTGGGAGTGCAGAGTAGCTTGGGCTATGCCCTGGAGGCTGTGGGAGCCTCCAAGGATGGGGAAGCAGGGCTGTGGGAACTCTGGTTTGGGGTTGACTCAGGACTGAGGCCGACTGGAGTAGGGATGAGGGGAGGGGGGAGGCATAGTGGAAGAGAGAGGAGCAGACAGGGAAGGAGGGCTCTGTGGCCTCCAGGGGTGGGTCTGGATCTCCATGTTTGACAAGAAAAACTCTTAAGAAGGGCTAAGGTCTGGGGATTTGGGGTGGTGGGTGGAGAACAGAATGGGGAAGCTGAGAAAGGGGTTTGGTGTGGATGGGGCGCCCATCTTTACTGGGAAGAGACAAGGACTGGGTATACTGGAGAGGTGGCGAGGGTCTCAGAGGCTGGACCACACAGGATGACGGTGCTTGGGTGTGGAGTTGCCAGGGTGGATGGTGGGCTCAGGCTGCCCCAGGAACCCACAGAGGCTTTCCCAGGATGGAGTGCAGGGTGCACAGGGCACTGTGGTTTCGTTGAAAGCCAAAGCTCTGGCCAGCCAGGTGACCCCTGGCAACTCAGATGGCCTCTCTGGACCCAGGGTCCTCCCCTGTGGAGTGGAGGCCAGGATGGTGGAGTGAGCATGGGGGTACTGATTGACCACGGCTGGGTGAGCACGCATGGCTGGGGCGGAGCCATTGCCTGGGAAACAGCCCGGCTAATTTTTGTATTTTTAGTAGAGATGGGGTTTCACCATGTTGGCCAGGCTATTCTGGAACTCCTGACCTCAAGTGATCTGCCTGCCTCGGCCTCCCAAAGTGCTGGGATTACAGATGTGAGCCACGGCACCCAGCCCCTAGTCAAGATTTGAACCTGGTCTGTGGGGCACAGAGCCTGTGATCATCACCAAGGCTGGCACTGTCACCATTCTGAGAATATAGGCTGTGAAGGGCCTGGCTGGGAGCTGGCCCATGAGAAGGTGATTCAAAGGGTTGCTTTCCCTTCCTTTCCCCTAGCTGTCCTCATGCAGGGTTGAGCCCGGCAGGGGCAGTTCACTTCACCAGCCACCTGGTACTTTGCTGTGTTGAATGAATATTGGTCGAGTTCCTGTCTGCAAGACACTGTCCTAGGTACTGGGGATTAGGGACTCAGTGATTAAAAAAGTCCTGCCCTGATAGTCTCATGAGGAGGACAGACAATAAATGAGACATACAGGATGTTGAAGATGAAAAGTGTGATGGAGAAAACAGTGAAGAGGGCTGGGTCAGGCTCAGTGGCTCATGCCTGTAATCCCAGCACTCTGGGAGGCTGAGGCGGGTGGATCCCTAGGTCAGGAGTTCAAGACCAGCCTGGCCAAGATGGTGAAACCCCGTCTCTAGTAAAAATACAAAAAAATTAGCTCGACGTGGTGGCGGGTGCCTGTAATCCCAGCTACTCGGGAGGCTGAGGCAGGAGAATTGCTTGAACCCAGGAGGCAGAGGTTGCAGTGAGTGGAGAGGGTGCCATTGCATTCCAGCCTGGCCAACAGAGTGAGACTCCATCTCAAAAAAAAAAAAAAAAAAAGCAGCGGCTTGGGAAGGATAGGCCTGGGGGGCTGGGGAGGAGGGGGCAAGGGGTTGCAATGTTAATAAAGTAGCCAGGGAAGGCCTCACGGAGATGGTGACCTTTGTGTAAAGCCCAGAGGGAGTAGGAGCGTGAGATGAGCAGGTCTCTAGGGAGGGTTGTGGGTGGGGACAGCAAGTGACAAGGTCCTGTGGCAGCCGTGTGCCTGGGCCAGCCGGGATCCCAGGGGTCTGCAGGGGAGCAGTGAGGAGCAGGAGACGGGGTGGGAGGAACTTGGGGGCTAGCTCACGCAGGGCCTTGTGGGCTACAATGTGCTTTTTGGCTTTTGTTCTGAAGAAAATGGGAGCCAGTGCAGGCTTTGAGCGGCGGAGGGAGGTGTGAGTGAATTTGTCCGAAACAAGACGGAGGTGGTGGCTGGAGAAGGCCCCGTCTGTCCGTCCACTGGCCAGGTGCTGGAGAGCAGCCGCTCCAAAGACTGCGGAGTGAGGCTGGGTATGGGCTGGGCCATGGCGGGACAGGACCTCCCGAGAACCAGATGGGGACCAGAGACCTGTGTCCCACCAGCTCATTCTGTGCCTTTGTGCCTTACATCCTCAGCTGTAAACTGGGCGTGACAGTCCCAGTGCTGTTGTGAAGACCACAGGATCTGAGCGAACTACCGAGGGAGCCCCAGATGTTAAGAGGGGGTATCACGGAAGGCTTCCTGGAGAAGGGAACCCTTGAGTTTTAAAGTTCAGATAGAATTCGGCCTAGAGGAGGGAATGTGGGTGAGGCTGGTGGGAGGGGACAGCATCCGGAGGGAAACTGAGCAAAAGCTGCACGCCAGACAAAGCAGAACACCAAAGTAACGGGTGTTGAATGGGCCAGGCTGACAGGTCTCTGGGGGCGTGGATGGTCCTGGAGGACCCTCCCTTCCACCGGGCACGGAGGGTGTGTTGTGACCTCCTCTCACCGCAGCAGCTGGTGGAGCCAGGGCTGCCCCTTCTGCTGGTGCCTCCTTTCAGCCGCCTCTGTCTGGGGTTCCCTTCGTCTGGCCCCGCCCCTCGGGCTGAGCGGGGTGGGGCCAGGCAGTCCCGGAGGCTGCGGCCGGCCGGGAGCAGGTGGAGGGCTGGCGCGGTCGAGATCGTGCTGCCATGGCTCAGCCTCCGGGTCCAGAGTCTCGGCTCCTACCTCTTCCCTCCTTGCCAGCCCCTGATGCTTGCCAGATTTTTGCCTCTGCCGGAGCCCCTGCCTGAACAGCCTGCCTCCCTGTCTGGCTGGGATTTGGGGGCTGAGCCGTCTGGGGTCCCAGGGCCAACCAATGCAGTGCCGGCTCCTGCGGGGACTGACTGGGGCCCTCCTCACCCTCCTGTGCATGGGGCTCCTGTGTCTGCGGTACCACTTGAGCCTGTCCCCACAGCGGGTGCAGGAGACCCCCGAGCTGAGCCAGCCGAGCCCAGGGCCCCCTGAGCTACAGCTGCGCGATGTCTTCATCGCAGTTAAGACGACCCGGGCCTTCCATCGCTCGCGCCTGGAGCTGCTGCTTGACACGTGGGTCTCCAGGACCAGGGAACAGGTGATGACAAGTGGGTGACATTGGGCCCTGGGAGTGGTCCCTGGCCTAAGGGGTTCTCAGAAGGCTTTCTCCTGGGCTGGGGTCCCTGATTGCATCGTGGGAGAAGCTGCACGATACCTGCCCGATCTGGGATCCTCTTCCCCTCTCCTTCTTCCGGGTCTCAGGGGCTGCCTGCGGCCCTGCCTGTGCCTTGCACTCGTCCCGACTCCAGGTGCACCCAGGGCCCCCCGCTCCACCACTTTTGGGGGCCAGGCTGAGCCCCTGCCCCGGGATCCTGGGTCTCTCCCGGGGGTTCTTTCATTCCTAGCTTCTCCTGTGGGTGCTTCACTCCTAGCCACCAAGGCCCAGCCTGGCACTGGGGGCAATGGTGAGTGTTGGGCAGCTGGGATGGAGGCCTCCAAGAGGTCCTGACTGTGACCCATGCCCAGGCCAGGCTGCCCCACCCAGGCCCTAGGTGCTGTCCCTAGGGCCACCTGAGCCCCATAAGGCCTGGGGCACTGGGTCCTTGGCCCATGCTCTGAGGGCGGCAGACGTGGGGAGACTGTCTAGGTGGGTCTGTTCTTGGGGAGGCATCCTTTCAGGCTTCCCGACAGCCCCTGCTGCTGTGCCTCTGCTGCCCGGGCCGTGCCGAGGGTGCCATGTCTGGCCTCCTGTGCTGGCTTTCTGCATGGCCGCTTCAGAGGGAGGAAAGGAGGTGGAGGTTGACGAGTGGTGGCAGGAGGTCGGGAGGCCTGCCTCACATGCGAGATTGTGTGTGTGTGCGTGCTCACACGCACGGAGCTGGAGTGTGCTAGATATGCCGTGACGAGAGGCGTGGGTGTCACATGGGTGTGTGGCTCCGGCAAGCCAAGTCCCTTCCAGCCCTTCCCCTCCTCGCATCCAGTGTCTTCCTCAAGCAAAGTCAGTGATGCCGGGTGTCAGGGACCGTTGCTGGGGAGGTGGAGAACCGGCGCGCACGCGCGCACGCACACACACACACACACACCCACCCCTCTTTGGAGGCTGGCTCAATAGGAGGAAGTGACTGAGTCTTTGGAGGGAGTTAGGCCTCCTGAAAGACCAAGACGCGGAGAGGATGCCTGGGAGGCCAGGTCGTCCTGGGGAGGGCACCCTGCCCTAATTTTGGCTCTTGCACCCAGGATTAATGCTTCCCCAGCTGGCCCCCACCACTCCAGCTCTTCCCTGGACCCCACACGGCTTCTCCTCTTGGGGAGATGTTGGTTCTTCCTGCGGAAGCCACCGAGGCGGGCCCTCCCGCAGGCCTTCCTGTTTATGCGTCTGTGTACCCGGGAGAGTGGCCTCACACGGCCCACAGCTTTTTCCTGTCCTGTTTCCATC
Organism: Alouatta palliata; assembly: GCA_004027835.1. Lineage (NCBI taxonomy): Eukaryota > Metazoa > Chordata > Mammalia > Primates > Atelidae > Alouatta > Alouatta palliata. Next base: position 31,497 of record PVKV010003103.1, on the reverse strand, counting down.
ACCACGGTGATGCCCTTGCCCTGGATGGGGAAACTGAGGCCAGAGAGGAGGAAGTGCTGGCTGGTGCGGCGTCACGCAGAAGGCCTGAGGGGTCAGAGCCCAGTGGGACCTACAGCCTTGCTCCTGTCTGGGCACCTTTCTTCCCTGCTGAGACTTGGGAAACCCGTGAGGCCTCGGCCACTGGGCTACAGGAGAGGGTCCTTGGCCTTCAGCCTGGGCGGCTGTGCCTGACAGTACCAGGGCAGCAGAGGCAGGCAAGAACAACCCCTCCGTGTCGTGTCCCAAGCTCAATCCCAGATGTGAATCAGGTGGTGGGGTGGGAGTGGGGGGCTGGCAGCTATGGGCTGCAGGTCAGGCGAGTCGCTTGTCTCACCCTCACAGCAAGCTGCAGAGGTCGACTGTGACACCCGTGATGTCCCCACCTTATAGTGCAAACACCGAGCAGGTTCAGCCGAGCTGGGTGATGCATCCAGTCAGCGGGACCCAAGGGGCGAGGGACAGACTCCAGAAGTCTTGTCGTTAAAGTTGAAAGAAGGAAGGATGCTGAGATGGAGGAGGAGGTGGGAGGACAGGGAGGTCCTCACTTGCCACCCCACGTCTCTCTCACCCTTCGGCTCACTTCTCTCTGTGACCTTGGCCAAGGCCCTCCCCTTTCGGCCTGCAGTTTCCCCATCTCCATGGGGCGGGAGTGTCTGGACCGGGCCTGAGCTGGTTAACTGCAGCACTGGGCGCCCCTCCAGCTGGTTAAGGGCGGCCGGGTGGCAGGTGGGCCTTGTGGCAGGGGCTGGGACTCGTGTGCCGGCCTTTGTCCTGGGCCGAGGGGGTGGGCTGGGGGAGGCAGGTCTCGCACTCAAGGGGAGCCTTTCTCTTCCCCTTGTGGACAGGGGGCGGGGGCGGTGGCCGTGGTGGCCGGGGGAGAGGTGGCGGTGGCCCCACAACTCCCCTCCTCCACAGCAGATGGTCCCCGGCCACCCCTCCCCTACCCTAGCAGGCTGCGTGTCCCTTTGTTTCCCGCGGCCGCCTGTGAAGTTTCCACCATTGTCAGGCCCTCTCCTTAAACAAATCAAATGCAGCCCTCTGCTCTGAGGAAACTCTGCCCAGCGCTCTGGGCCAACCTCAGGATTCCCAGGGACTCAAAGCACCAGCCTCGTTGCCCTCTCCCATGCCCCCGCCCCCTCTGGACCTGGACTCCCCTTCTCGGCTCCCTCCCTCCCTCTGCTCATGGCTGCTCTATTCTCCTGCTTTTTTTTGAGACAGAGTCTCGCTCTGTTGCCCAGGCTGGAGTGCAGTGGCACGATCCTAGCTCACTGCAACCTCTGCCTCCTGGTTTCAAGTGATCCTCAGTTTCCTGAGTAGCTGGGATTACAGGCAGGCACCACCACACCCGGCGAATTTTTCTATTTTTAGTAGAGATGGGGTTTCATCATGTTGGCCAGGCTGGTCTTGAACTCCTGGCCTCAAGTGATCCGCCTGCCTCAGCCTCCCAAAGTGCCTATTCTCCCGCTTTATTCAGGCTTACTAGGTCTTCACCGGGAAACGTTCCTCAGCCCATGTGGCCCATGCTCTAAACTACAGAGCGCTCCACTATCTGGTGCCTGCTTGGTGGCAGGTTTGCTGGGGGCAGGGCAGGAAAGGCCTGGCTCCTTTTATAGGATCCCTTGGGGCTGTGTGGAAAACAGACTTGGGGTGGCGGCAGAACAGAGCAGGGATGCCAGGGAGGAGGGACTGCAGCAAGGCAGGTAGCAGGTGACAACAGTGGCGGGGCTCTGGGTGGCCAGGTGGGCTGGAGGGACGAGCAGCGTCCTAGGTGATTTGCAGGCTGGTGAGCAGAGTTGCTGACAGGCTTGGGGAAGGTGTGAGAGGAAGAGAGGAGGGGCGGGGACTCCGAGGTTTTGGGTCCCAACCAGTGAAAGGGAGGAACAGATCTTGGAGAGCCTGGGGCTTATTCTTGATGCATTAAGACATCCTGGAGATGTGGTGGCTGCGGGGGATTTGACGGTTTGGAGCTCAGGGAGAGGCTAGGGCTGGCGGCGAACACAAGTCTCCAGCTCCCTGATGGTGGTTAAAGCTGAGAGGCTGCACGGCGTCACCAAGGGAGTGGGCTTCGTGGAGAAGCGGACCAGGGCCTAGGCTCGGACCAGCGACATTTCCCCCCCCAGGAAATCCAGAGACCTCCAGCATTAGCTAAATCTGACAGTGAGACAGACCCCAGGGAGAGGCTCAGAAGGTTGATGCTGCCCGGGCCTCTCTGAGGAGAACCAGGTGCTGGGACCAGGAGAGAGATTGGCACCTTTATGAAATCTAAAGACCTAAGATGGATTTAGCAGTAAATCAAGAATAGAGAGCTTGACTGAATAAAGGCCATGAAGCAGGCACACACCGCCCGTCACCCTCCTCAAACATCACATAAAAGTATCTTGCCAATAAGCCACTACACACTGATATAGACGGGATAAGTTGTAACATGGTAAGCGTACTGGAAAGTGCACTTGGACGAATCAAAGTGTAGCTTAATCTAAAGCATTCGGCCTACACCCGGAAGATCTCATCAATAACTGATTGCTTTGCGCTAACTCTAGCCCCAACCTCATGTAACTATATTATTTAACTACAATAATTAAGTCATTTACCTATTACAAAAGTATAGGTGATAGAAATTATATTTAGGCGCAATAGATATAGTACCGTAAGGGAAAGACAAAAACCTAATAAAGCATAAAAAAGCAAAGACAAACCCTTCTACCTTCTGCATAATGAATTAACTAGAAATAGCTTTGTGTAGAGAACGTCAACAACGGCCCCCGAAACCAAGCGAGCTACCCAAGGATAGCTAAAAGAGCACACCCGTCTATGTGGCAAAATAGTGGGAAAATCTATGGGTAGTGGCGACAAATTACCGAGCCTGGTGATAGCTGGTTGTCCAAGACAGAATCTTAGCTCAACCTTAAATGTACTTACAGAACTATTTAATCCTCCCGTAAATCTAATTGTTAGTCTAAAGAAGGACAGCTCTTTAGACCCTAGGAAATAACCTTTTACAGAGAGTAAAACATTTCACTACCATAGTTGACCTAAAAGCAGCCACCAATCAAGAAAGCGTTTACGCTCAATATTCAATTCCTCTTAATCCTATTCATTTTACTGAACTCCTAAAACACACTGGACTAATCTATTACTTAATAGAAGCAACGTTAGTATAAGTAACATGAAATTATTCTCCCCGCATAAGCTTATTTCAGACCGAAACAACTACTGTTAGTTAACAGCCCAGTTGTTATACTCTGCAGCTTAACTAATCTATTACCCAAACTGTTAACCCAACACAGGCATGCCTCCAGGAAGGATTTAAAAAAGTAAAAGGAACTCGGCAAACTTTACCCCCGCCTGCTTCCCAAAAACATCACCTCTAGCATCACCAGTATTAGAGGCACTGCCTGCCCAGTGACACATGTTTAACGGCTGCGGTGCCCTGACCGTGCAAAGGTAGCACCGTCACTTGTTCTCCAAACAGGGACTTGTATGAATGGCCACACGAGGGTTTAACTGTCTCTTACTTTTAATCAGTGAAATTGACCTATCCGTGAAGAGGCAGATATACCTAAATAAGACGAAAAGACCCTATAGAGCTTCAATTTAATAACACAAACTAATATCATAAAAACCCACAGGCACTAACTCACTGTCTATGTATTGTAAATTTTGGTTGGGGTGACCTTGGAGTATAACACAGCCCCCGAAAAACATATACCAACTAGTCTAAGTAAATCTATATTTATTGACCCAATCACTTGATCAACGGACTAAGTTACCCTAGGGATGACAGCGCAATCCTATTCTAGAGTCCTTATCGACAATAGAGTGAACGACCTCGATGTTGGACCAGGACATCCTAATGGTGCAGTCGCTGTTAAAGGTTTGTTTGTTCGACGAGTAAAGTCTTACGCGATCTGAGTTCAGACCGGAGAAATCCAGGTCGGTTTCTATCTATTAAATATTTCTCCCAGTATGAAAGGACAAGAGAAATAGAGCCTACTTCACAAAGTGCCCTCACAAATCAGACGATTATTATCTTAATCTTAATAAATTATTACTTCCCCTCCCTCCCCCAGAACAGGGCTCGTTAAGATGGCAGAGCCCGGCAATTGCATAAAATTTAAAACTTTACAACCAGAGGTTCAATCCCTCTTCTTAACAACGTGTTTATAATTAATTTACTCTTACTAGTTATTCCTGCCTTAGTAGCTATAGCATTCTTGACACTCACAGAACAAAAAATCTTAGGCTATATACAATTTCGTAAAGGCCCTAACATTGCAGGCCCCAACCAATTGCTGATGCAATAAAACTTTTCACAAAAGAACCCCTCCTACCTACCACATCCACTACAACCCCATACGTAACCGCCCCAACCTTAGCCCTCTCCATCACTCTTCTCCTGTGAACCTCCATCCCCATACCTTATCCCCTAATTAACCGAGGCCTTTTATTCATGCTAGCAACATCAAGCCTAGCTGTCTACTCAATCTTATGATCCGGATGAGAATCCAATTCAAAGTATGCACTAATTGGCGCATTACGAGCTGTAGCTCAGACGATCTCATATGAAGTCACCCAGCTATTATTCTATTATCAACCCTACTGATAAGTGGCTCATTTAATTTACATTCCCTTCTCACAAGACAAGAGCACTCTTGACTTCTACTACTATCAGGATCCCTAGCCATAATATGATTTATCTCCACATTAGCAGAAACCAACCGAGCTCCCTGTGATCTAACAGAAGGCGAATCAGAACTAGTTTCAGGGTTTAACAGTGAATTTGCTGCGGGCTCATTCGCTCTGTTCTTTATAGCAGAATATGTAAATATCATCATAATAAATGCCCTAACTATTACTATCTTTTTAGCAACACGTTACACTACAGCTATACGAGAACTCTATACAATAAATTTTATAGCTAACGCCCTCCTCTTATCCAGCCTATTTTTATGAATTTGAACAGCATACCCTCGATTCTGCTATGACCAGCTAATACACCTCATATGAAAAAATTTTTTACCACTTACACTAGCACTATGCATATATTTCAATACTCATCCTAACATCCAGCATACCGCTCCAAACATAAGAAATATGTCTGACAAAAGAATTACTTTCATAGGGTAAATCATAGAGGTTTAAATCCTCTTATTTCTAGAACTTAGGAATTGAACCCATGCCTGAGAACTCAAAACTCTCCATGCTACCCATTATACCATATTCTAAGTAAGGTCAGCTGAACAAGCTATCGGGCCCAGACCCTGAAAATGTTGGTTCAACCCCTCCTGTAGTAATTAATCCTTTAGCCCACCTCATTATTTCCCTTACAATTTTAACTGGAACTGTAATCACAACACTAAGCTCACACTGATTCCTCATCTGAATAGGCTTAGAACTAAATATACCAGCTATTGTACCAATACTAGTTAAAAACACAAGCCCCTGCTCCATGGAAGTAGCCACTAAATACTTTTTAATGCCGGTAACCGCATCCACAACGGTTATTATCCCCTCATAATAATGAGGTATCCCCCTCATAATAACTATCCTCCTGCACAATCTATTCTCCGGACAATGAACAGTTAACCCATCTCTAAACCAAATTTTATCCACAGCAATACTAGCAGCCCTAGCAATAAAACTAGGAGTAGCCCCCCTTCACTTCTGACTCCCAGAAGTGACCCAAGGCATTCCCCTAATGCCCGCCAGACTCATCCTTACATGACAAAAACTAGCCCCTGTATCATTTATACTCCATATCTTGCCATCAGTCAATAGAAACACCCTCTTAACAGTCTCAATTTTATCAATTATGATCGGCAGTTGAGGAGGACTTAACCAAACACAACCGCGCAGTCTTAGCTTCCGCCTCAATCACTCATATAGGATGGATAATGGCAGTGCCATATTACGACCCAAGTATGACCATTCCAAGCCTGCTCATTTATCTCTTAACAATCTCTATATTCATATTTCACTTAAACGGAACAACCCTACCGCTATCACATACCTGAAACAGACATACATGAATAATACCCATAATTCCACTAATACTATCTTTAGGAGGGCTACCCCCACCAGCAGGCTTTCCCCCAAATGAGCTATCATACAAGAACTTACAAAAAATAATAATCTTATTATCCCCCTTACTATGGCCATACTAACACTAATAAACATATTTTTATATGCACCTAACATACTCCATTTCAATAACAATATTTCCCACATCTAATAATACAAAAATTGGCTACTCAAATACATAAAGCCAATACCATTTCTCCCCCCCCTTATCGTTTCTTCCACCTTTCTCCTGCCCACAACCCCATTAATATTAATAAACTAGAAATTTAGGTTAACAAGACCAAGCGCCTTCAAAGCCCTTACTAAGTAAATTGTTCTTCATTTCTGTGCTATTCTAAGGACTGCAAAACTTTATTTTGCATCAACTGAACGCAAATCAATTACTTTAATTAAGCTAAGCCCTTTCTAGTTTGATGGGACTTTAACCCACAAAAATTTAGTTAACAGCTAAACAACCTAATCAACTGGCTTCAATCTATTTCTCCCGCCATAAGGGGAAAAAAAGGTGGGAGAAGCCCCAGCAGGGTTGAAGCTGCTTCTTTGAATTTGCAATTCAATATGATATATCACCTCGGAGCTACTAAAAAGAGGACTATTCCCCTGTTTTTAGATTTACAGCCTAATGCTTACTCAGCCATTTTACCCTTCTCTACCTATGTTCACAAATGGCTATTTTCAACTAACTGTAAAGGCATCGGAACACTATACCTATTATTTGGTGCACGAGCAGGAGCAGTAGGAACAGCCCTAAGCCTCCTAATTCGAGCAGAACCGGGTCAACCAGGAAGTCTAATAGGAGATGACCATGTTTATAATGTGACTGTTACCTCCCACGCATTCATTGTAATCTTCTTTATAGTTATACCAATCATAACTGGGGGCTTTGGAAACTGACTTATTCCTCTAATAACTGGTGCTCCCGATACAGCATTTCCCCAAATAAATAACAGAAGCTTCTGACTTCTTCCCCCATCACTTCTTCTACTTGCATCCTCAGCACTGGAAGCCGGCACTGGAACTGGCTGAACGGTTTATCCGCCCCTAGCAGGAAATACGTCGCATTCAGGAGCCTCTGTGGACCTATTTTTTCACTTCACTTGGCAGGCGTTTCCTCTATCTTAGGGGCCACTAATTTTATCACAACAATTATCAATACAAAACCTCCAGCCATAACTCAGTATCAAACACCCCTGTTTGTCTGATCCGTCCTTATTACAGTTCTTCTGCTACTCTCCCTCCCAGTTCTGGCTGCCGGAGTCTCTCTATCACTAACTGATCGCCACCTTAATGCCACTTTGACCCTGCTGGTGGTGGGGATCCCATTCTGTATCGACACCTATTTTGATGTTTTGGGCACCCTGAAGTATATATCCTCATCCTACCAGGCTTCGGAATAACTTCACATGTTGTAACATATTACTCCAACAAAAAAGAACCATTCGGATACATGGGAATAGTATGAGCTATAATATCTACTGGCTTCCTAGAATTTATCGTATGTGCCCATCACATATTCATGGTAGGGACAGATGTAGATACACGTGCATATTTTACGTCAGCTACTATAATTATTGCTATCCCCACTGGACTGAAAGTTTTTAGCTGATTAGCTACGCTGCATGGCGGTAGTATTAAATGATCTCCCGCAATATTCTGAGCCCTGGGCTTTCTTTTCCTTTCCACTGTAGGTGGATTAACAGGAATAGTACCAGCCAACTCATCATTAGATACTGTCTTACATGACACATACTATGTAGTAGCTCATTTCCATGACATCCTATCCTAGGAGCAGTATTTGCTATCATAGGGGGCTTTATTCACTGATTCCCCTTATTCTTGGATTATACACTTGACCAGACCTATGCTAAAATTCACTTTACTACTACATTTGTAGGCGTAAATTTAACTTTCTTTCCACAACATTGTCTTGGCTTATCCGGAATACCCCGACGATACTGATTATCCTGATGCATATACTACATGAAACATCGTCTCATCTGTAGGCCCATTCATTTCATTGACAGCAGTTATTCTAATAATTTTCATAATTTGAGAAGCCTTCTCCTCAAAACGAGAAGTTTCAACTATGGAGCAGCTATCTACCAATCTAGAATGACTCTATAGCTGCCCTCTTCCTTATCACACATTTGAAGAGTCCACCTACGTAAAATCTTCAAGAGAAAAAGTAAGGATTTGAACCCCCCAAAACTGGTTTGAAGCCAATCCCATAGACCCTATGATCTTTTCAGTAAGATATTAGTAAAATAATTACATAACTTTGTCAAAGTTAAATTATAGACCAAACTCTATATACCTTAATGGCTCACCCAGCCCAACTAGGTCTACAAAACGCTACATCCCCCATTATAGAAGAACTAATTGCTTTTCATGATCACGCCCTCATAATTATTTTCCTAATTAGCTCTCCAGTCCTATATGTTATTTCCCTAATACTTACTACAAAGCTAACCCATACCAGCACCGTAAATGCTCAAGAATTTGAAATACTCTGAACTATCCTACCTGCCATTATTCTAATTGCCCTCCCAACCCTATGCATCCTGTATGTAACAGACGAGTTTAATAAACCCTACTTGCCCTTAAAGCAATTGGTCACCAATGATATCGAAGCTACAAATAGACTATGAAGACTTAGCTTTTGATTCTTATATTATACCAACATATTTTCTTGAACCCGGCGAATTTCAACTTCTTGAAGTAGATAAGCGAACAACCTTGCCATATCCATATGCTAATTTCATCAGAAGACGTCTTACACTCATGAGCTGTGTCTTCACTAGGCGTTAAAACAGATGCAATCCCTGGATGTTAAAATCAAGCTGTAGTGGCCTCTGTATGACCAGGCCTATTTTATGGGCAATGCTCAGAAATTTGCGGATCATAGCTTTATACCCATCGCTCTAGAATTCCTATATTTCAAAGACTTTGAAGTCTGAGCCTCATACCTATATATTGTATCACCGTAAAGCTACTTAGCATTAACCTTTTAAATTAAAGATTGAGAGAACCTCTCTCTACAGTGAATGCCCCAACTAGATATTTCAACATGACCAGTGGTGATCTTATCAATAGTTGTAGCCCTACTCTATATTATTCAATTAAAAATACTGAGTACCTTCCACACCACCCCATCATCAGAGTTAATTAAAACACAAAAACATAAAACAACTTGAGAACTAAAATGAACGAAAATCTATTCACCTCTTTCAATATCCCAACAATCTTAGGAATCCCCCTAGCAATATTAATTATTTTATTTCCTACTACATTGATGATGCCTTCTAATAACCTAATCAACAACCGACTTTCCTCTCTCCAGCAATGATTAATTCAACTTCCACTAAAACAAATAATAATAGTTCATAATATTAAAGGATGAACTCGATCCCTAATACTCTTAGCCCTAATTACCTTTATCGCCTTAAATCACCTCCTCGGACTTACACCCTACGCGTTTACACCGACTACTCAACTATCAGTAAATTTAGGCACAGCAATTCCCCTGCGAGCAGCCACTGTATTCACAGGATTTCGATTTAAAACAAAAGCATCTCTAGCCCATTTCTTACCCCAAGGAATACCTATCCCACTTATTCCTGTGCTAATCATCATCGAAACAATCAGCCTTTTTATTCAACCAGCAGCACTATCGGTACGATGACCAGCTACCACCACAGCATGTCACCCACTAATGCACCTACCCGGAGGGACCACATTAACTCTACTATCTACCTAGCATGGAGGGAGGTCAGGGATAGGCCACGAGTGTGGCCCCAGTGGGGGCTGAGAGACTCTGGAGGCTTTAAACATTAGGTGGGACACTTGGAAGGGGTTCAGAATTGTCCCGAGTCCTGGGCAGGGCAGTCCCAGGGCCAGGGATGCCCTCAAAGGCCCTTGGGTGCTCACTGGGTGTGAGAGGACCCACTTGGGCAGCTGAGCAGCTCTGCCCATGCTGGGCCGGGCCTGGAATGGGAAGGACAGCAGTCCCCAGCCTGGCATGTCTTTGTGGTGTCCACATGCTGCCTCTGCCTCTCATTCAGAGTCTGGGTTTGGTTTACGTAGGGGGATGAGCAGCTTTAGCTGCCTGGGAGGCAGCAGGGAGAGGTCTGAGGCCTGTGGGTTTGAATCTCAGCCTGGCACTTGCCAACCCTGGTCTGTCACTCAGCCTCCTTTTTGTCGTCTGGGAAGGGAACAGATGACACCTGCCTTGTGAGGTTTGAGGGTCGCTAAGGACAGAGCATTTGGAAGTTCTTGGCGGGGCGCTGTCCAATCTGGGGCAGCTGGACGGGGTTGTGGGAGCATCTCTGAGGTGCCTGGCACAGGAGGTTTGCGTGGCTGTGAAAGTGTGACGTCTCCCTAGTGGCACAGTGTCCCTGGGTGTGGGTCTGTTCACATAGTTTGTGTCCTGATAATGAGTTTAGGGTTGTGTTATGTAATTGTGGAGGGGCTGAGTGTGGCTGTGACTGTATGTGTGTGTGTAAGCATGTCTGTGTGTATGTGTATAAGCATGTGTGTATCCATGTGTGTATGTATGTGTTTAAGCATGTGTGTGTAAGCATGTGTATCTTTGTGTGTGTGCATGCGCCCGTGCGTGTGACAGAAGAGGGTGAGATGCTGCCCAGGTGTGTGGCTATGGTTGGGTCCCTGTGGTGATGCTCTGGAAAGGAGGTGAGTGTATGTGTTTAGACGGTAGCCTGTGTACACCCTGCAGTTGTGTGTCTACAAAAGCTGGATTGGGTGTGTTATATGTTGTCCTAAAGGAGCGTGTGATCAGGAGAGGGGTGTGTCTGTCACTGAAGGAGTACAGAGCCCATCTAGGGCCCAGTGGTGGTGGGTTGTGGATTGGTATGGTGCTTCCCTTGGCCGAAGGGAATCCTGACCCTTTCTCCTCCTTCCTAGACGTTCATCTTCACCGACAGCCCAGATGAAGGCCTCCGGGGGAGACTGGGTAACTGCCTGGCCTGGGTGGGGTGGGGGACTTCAGCTGTTGCCCAGGAAAGCTGGGGGTGGGGGGGCTGTGTCCTGGCCTGAGGGTTCCCAGGAAGTGGGCCACCTGCCCTTGGCATGTGGGAATTCCCCTTTGCCCAGGAGGGAAGTGGACGTCTTCCCTGGAAACCGGTATGGGCGTGGGTGTGGAGAGGCGCTGTGCTGGACAAGGCCCTGGACACCTGAGTCTCAGCCCAACCTGCTGTCCAGTAGCTCTGTGGTCCCGGGCAGGTCTGCCCTCCCGGGGCCTCAGTGACACCATGTGTAAAATGTGAGTGCGTGGGCCGATCCAGACTCCCTGTAGCCTGGCCTTGCTCTGTATTTTGTGTTCTGGGCTGTGAAGCGGGAGCCGGGCAGGGTCCCCTGACTTCTCCTCACTTCTCCAGGGTCCCACCTTGTGGTCACCAACTGCTCTGCAGAACACAGTCACCCAGCTCTGTCCTGCAAAATGGCTGCTGAGTTCGACACCTTCTTGGCCAGTGGGCGTAGGTGAGTGTTCCTGGGTCTCTGGGGATAGGTGTGGTCTGGGCCCAGTGAAAATAACCCCTGGGCCTCCTGGGGTCTGACGTCAGCCCCCACTCCCCTGGCAGGCAGTGGGCAGATGGCTGGGAGGTCCAGCTGGGTTCCAGTCCTGCCACTCAGGATTGGCTATGTGACCTTGGGCAAATGACCTTTTTTTTTTTTTTTTTTGAGACAGAGTTTTGCTCTTCTCACCCAGGCTGGAGTGCAATGGCGGGATCTCGGCTCACTGCAACCTCCGCCTCCTGGATTCAAGTGATTCTCCTGCCTCAGCCTCCCGAGTAGCTGGGATTACAGGCGCACCCCACCATGCCTGGCTAAGTTTTGCAATTTTGGTAGAGATGGGGATTCACCACGTTGGCCAGGCTGGTCTTGAACTCCTGACCTCAGGTGATTCACTGGCCTCGGCCGCCCAAAGTGCTGGGATTACAGGTGTGAGCCACCGCGCCTGGCTAGGGCGAGTGTCTTAGCCTCTCAGTGTTGGCCCTCATCTGTGAAATGGACACCATCCTCAAAATCTTACACAATATGCAACTTGTCACCAAACAGATGCCTTAAATGCCAGCCTCCCCCACCCCTACCCTGAACTCTGTCACTGTTGGCCGACTGTGGGGGTGCTTGGGGACCCTGGCTTGGAACCTCCCCAACCAACAAGTTCAGTGTCCCCGTTTCATCTTTACAGGTGGTTCTGCCACATGGATGATGACAATTATGTGAACCCAAGGGCACTGCTGCAGCTGCTGAGAGCCTTCCCGCTGGCCCGGGACGTCTACGTGGGAAGGCCCAGCCTGAACCGGCCCATCCACGCCTCGGAGCCGCAGCCCCACAACCGCACGGTGGGTCCCCCTCTTCCTCCTTTGCCCCTTGGCCCGCTGGTCCCAGGGTGGGGCTGGTCCTGGAGGTGAGGATGTGCTAGAGAGGTAAGAGGGGTTCTGAGTTTCAGGTTTGGCCCCATGTCTGTGGGTTTGGGCTGGTGGCTTCCTCTCTTTGACCCTCAGTCTCTTCCTCTGTGAAATGAGAGACTGAGCTCATGTAATTGTGGCACAGAGACAGTACATAATGAGGTCTCTGTCCCCCAGGAGCCATGGCTTGTCCTGGTCACTCAGGAAACATCCAGGTGAGCTGAGGCTGCGTGACTCTGCAGCAGGGCTCCCAGCCACCTGGCGTCACCATGTAGGTGTGCAGGCTGTTAAAATGCTGGAATGGCCGGGTGCGGTGGCTCAAGCCTGTAATCCCAGCACTTTGGGAGGCTGAGGTGGCGGATCACCTGAGGTCAGGAGTTCGAGACCAGCCTGACCAATATGGTGAAACCCTGTCTCTACTAAAAATACAAAAATTAGCCAGGCATGGTGGTGCGCCTGTAATCCCAGCAACTCAGGAGGCTGAGGCAGGAGAATCTCTTGAACCCGGGAGGCGGAGGTTACAGTGAGCTGAGATCGTGCCACTGCACTCCAGCCTGGGCAGCAGAGTGAGACTTCATCTCAAAAAAAAAAAAAAGAAAAATTGCTGGAATACTGTGGGCTGGGTGACGGATGGTTGCTGCCTGAGTCCCAGAACCTTTCCCTGCCTTGGACACCCTCTCTCTCCAGACACCTCCACTAGCCTGTGACTGAAGAGTTGACACCTGGCACAACAGGGGACCCCGTACCAGCCTCAGTTCTAGATCTGGATGGATAATGATTTGAGTTGCCAGATTTAGAAAACAAATAAATGGGGCTGGGCGCAGTGGCTCACGCCTGTAATCCCAGCACTTTGGGAGGCTGAGGCAGGCAGATCACGAGGTCAAGAGATCGAGACCATCCTGGCCAACATGGTGAAATCCTGTCTCTACTAAAAATACAAAAATTAGCTGGGCGTGGTGGTGCGCGCCTGTAGTCCCAGCTACTCAGGAGGCTGAGGCAGGAGAATCCCTTGAACCCAGGAGGCGGAGGTTGCAGTAAGCCGAGATCACCCCACTGCACTCCAGCCTGGCGACAGAGTGAGACTCCATCTCAAAAAAAGAACAAATAAATGAAAAACCACATCCAGTGAAAGTCGACTTTCAAATAAATAATGAGGAATTTTTAAGTATAAGTCTGTCCCAAATATTGCACGGTTCTCTCCCTGTCCCCAGGACCCACTGGGTATCAGGTGTTAGAGCAGTCCAGGCCCTAGGCTCCCTTGGTCTCAGGAAAAGGTCAGGAGGTCCCTCTCTGGAGACTGTGCCTGGTGCAGGAGCTGGGCACACAGCGGGGCTCACCCTCCCTCCCCAGGTCACCATCTGCTTCATTAGGAAAACCAAGAGCAGAAAATACAAAGCCTTAATTATCAGTAGCTAATCAGCCTCTGAGCCTTAATTAAATCCTTCTGGGCGCTGGGGCTGTGTGTGTGTGAGCAATTCCAGGGGAGCCAGGGAGTCCCCCAGGCTCCCACACCACTTCACTGCTGGCCACTCACCTCTGCCTAAGCAGTTTGCCTCTGGGGTGGAGAACTGCACGCTGGAGCCTGACTCTCTGGGTGTACCGGGCAGCCCTGCCACCTCCTGGCTGTGCGACCTCGAGGTCACCTCACCTCTCTGTGTCTCAGTTTCCTAATCTGTGAAATGGGTAATAAGAGCCCCTACTCATAGAGTGGTTGTGAATATAGAAGAAAGAATTAAATGAGGTCATCTATCCAAGTCCTTGGAATGGGACCTGGCAGGAAGTCAACCCTAGAAAGTGTTAGTGATCTGAGCCCGGGCGTGGGGGCTCAGGCCTGTAATCCCAGCACTCTGGGAGGCCAAGGCAGGTGGATCACCTGAGGTCAGGAGTTCGAGACCAGCCTGGCCAACAAATAGAGAAACCCCATCTCTACTAAAAATACAAAAATTAGCTGGGCGTGGTGGCACACACCTGTAGCTACTTGGGAAGCTGAGGCAGGAGAATCGCTTGAACCCAGGAGGTGGAGGTTGCTGCAGTGAGCTGAGATGGTGCCACTGCACTCCAGCCTGGGTGACAGAGTGAGACTCCGACTCTCAAAAAAAAAAAAAAAAAAAAAAAAAAAAAGTGGTAGTGATCCGTATTGGGTACAGCCCGGCTTTCATTTCCCAGCCTCGTCTTTCCTGTGGGCACCCAGGCCCCTTGCACCCAGGCCCCTTCAACCTAGGCCCACCTCTGTGGCCCAGGAAGGTAGGTGCTGTGTTTGGCAGCCCCTCCCAAGCCCCATGGAGTGAGGTAGAGACCTTTCTCAGGGGAAAGGGTACAGTGGCTGGGGGAGTAAAAAAACACACGACCCCTTTAACCGTAATCCAGCTGGACCTGGGTCTGATCAGTGACCTCACCACTCATAATTAGCTATGTGACTTCGGGGCTCTGTTTTCTTATCTATAAAATGGGCACAATAATGCCATGCTGTAGCAAGACTCTAGTGAGAGTCAAAATAAAGAGGTTTTGAGCCATGCTGGTTGGGGGTGTCCCTTTCCGTGCCAACTCCTGCCAGGCTCACTCTGCCCCTTCGCCCTCCTCTCCCTCAGAGGCTGGTACAGTTCTGGTTCGCCACTGGGGGTGCTGGCTTCTGCATCAGTCGCAAACTGGCTTTGAAGATGGCTCCGTGGGCCAGGTAAGCAGAGACCCACGGGTGGGCAGGAAGGTGGGGAGGGGCCTTTGCAGCAGGAAGGGCTTTGAGTGAGCTCAGGAGAAACTGCTCCTCATCCACGTGTGTCAGAGCGGCAGTTAGTGGTGAGCATGCCACCTGCCCTCAGGGGCTGCACTGCTGAGTGCACACTGCCACACACAGGCAAGTCATGTCATCTCCAAGAGCCTCCGTCCCCCCGCCATCTGCACGTGGACCTGATTATACAATGGCCAATGGCGTGGTAACGGTTAAATGAGAAAATGTCCGGACTGGCCCTGGTAGTTGCTCTTTCCAGTCCTCTTCTCCTAGGGCCATAGGGGAGGTGAAGGCCAAATTAAGGGCCTTCAGAGGAGGGAGAAGGGCCTTCTGGTTGAGGGCAGAAGGGAAGGCTTCCAGGAAGAGGTGGTCCACCAGCACCGCTTGCACTGCAGCCTGGGCGGTAGAGCAAGACTGTCTGGAGGGGGGCGGGGAAGGCCAGGTGCAGTGGCTCACGTCTGTAATCCCAGCACTTTGGGAGGCCAAGGTGGGTGAATCACTTGAGGTCAGGAGTTCAAGACCAGCCTGGCCAACATGGTGAAACCCTGTGTCCACTAAAAATACAAAAATTATCTGGGCATGGCGGTGGACACCTGCAGTCCCAGCTACTGGGGAGGCTGAGACAGAAGAATCGCTTGAACCTGGGAGGCGGAGGTTGCAGTGAGCTGAGATTGCACCACTGCACTCCAGCCTGGGCAACAGAGGGAGAATCTGTCTCAAAAAACAAAACAAAACCCAAAAAAAGCTGCCACCTCCTCCAGGAAGCCTGCCTGATTCTCCCTATACCCCCAGGCAGCGTGGACTTAGCACCACTCTCTTACTCTGAAAGACCTGCTCCCTGCTCTGTCTCCCTCCAGAATGGGGGTTGCTGCTAAGGGCAGGAAGCGTTTCTCATCTCTGTATCTTCAGCCCTAGCATGGTCTCTGGCACCAGGTAGATTCTCAAGCTCAACCATGAATAAATGAGTGAAAGAATGATTGACCAGACAGGGAGAGAAGGAAGGCTACATTTATAAAGGGCATCACCTTCCTATTCCTCCGTTTAATCCTCACAACAGTCCCCTGAAGACAGGGCCGTTAGCATCCCCATTTCACAGAAGAGGAGACTGAGGCTGAGGCTCCCTGAGGTTCCTGACTTGCTCAAGGTCATACAGTATCCGGGAGGCAGGCGCTCTGCTCTGCCAGCTTGTGCCAGCGGAGGGCCTTCTCAGGGTGGGGGCTCTGGATGTGGAGGACCTGGGCCAGCGTGTACAGTCTGGCTCTGTCCCTCAGCGGCTCCCATTTCATGGACACATCTGCTCTCATCCGGCTGCCCGATGACTGCACTGTGGGCTACATCATTGAGTGCAAGCTGGGCGGCCGCCTGCAGCCCAGCCCCCTCTTCCACTCCCACCTGGAGACCCTGCAGCTGCTGAGGACTGCGGAGCTCCCTGAACAGGTGGGCTGGCCTTGGGGCAGGTGGCAATGGGAAGCAGGAGAGAGGAGGGGTTCCCCCAAAGGAACGTGAGACATGAGGTCTTCCCAATCCTCCCTCCTGGTGTTTGAAAGAAACCTGGAACTCTAGATTACGGGGCTTGACTATTCCCTATTGATGGGGAAACTGAGGCCTAGGGTGGCAAAGGACCCCCTAAGGGCACACAGTGACTCAACCCCTTCACCTCTAACCCTCAAGGATTAGCATCTGTGAAACTGACGTTCTTTGATCTGGTCCTCAAACGCCGGCCAGAGAGACCTGCACACGTGAGATGAGGTTGTCTTCAGCTTCCCACCACCCTGCCCCCACCCCTGGCTCTACTCAATCTTCCATCCTCCCCACATTCCTCCCGGGGAGCCAGGCTGGCCCTTTCTGCCTTTACCCGTTGGGAGCCCCTCCTTCATCAAAACTTCCCTATCCATGGCTCAGCACTGTTCCTTCCAACCCTGAGGTTACTGGGATGGAAACGGCTTCAGGGGGAACGGAGGTTAGGCTGGGGGAGGAGTGGGACCCCTATCCCACCACCTGGCAGGTAACACAGGTCCAGCTGGCTCTGCCTGGCAGAGGCTAGCCTCTGACTCTGTAGATGGTCCTGGCTGAGAGTGTCCCTGAGATCTCCTGCCCAACAGTGCGACGAAACTCAACGTGGGCTGGTTAACCCGAAAAGGAAATGCTTGGCTCACATACCTGAGAAGCTGAGGGCCTGGCGGGCTAGGTCTGGCGGGGTCCAGGCGTGCAGACGGCCTCTCAGACTCTCTCCTCTGCTCTCCCCCAAGTTGGCCTGGTCCTCGGGTAGGCTCAGCCTTCATGCAGGCAAGATGGCAGCCCCAGCTTTCCCCGCGTCCTCGAGGGAGGAGAGCGCCTCCTCCTTCAGACCCCAGGGCTGGTGTTCACTGGTCTGATTGATTGGGCTTGGGTCACGTGACCCGTCTCCCACCAGCACCTGGAGTTAGTGTTGATTGGCCAGACCTGGAACTGGGGCGTGAGGTTGGGCTCATTAGGATGGCAGGGCCTGAAGCCAGGAAAGGGAGGCAGATTTGGGGCAGCCCAAACCAGGGCACCCTAATGGTTAGGGTATCCTGAGCACCCACAATGCCAAGCACCACACTAGGGGCCTTCCCTTCTTTTTTTTTTTTTTTTTTGCGACGGAACCTTACTCTTGTTGCCCAGGCTGAGTGCAGTGGTGTGATCTTGGCTCACTGCAACCTCTATCTCCTGGGTTCAAGCGATTCTCCTGCCTCAGCCTCCCGAGTAGCTGGGATTACAGGCACAGCACCACCATGCCCAACTAATTTTTGTATTTTTAGTAGAGACGGGGTTTCACCATGTTGGCCAGGTTGGTCTCGAACTCCTGACCTCAAGTAATCTGCCCGCTTCAGCCTCCCAAAGTGCTGGGATTACAGGCGTGAGCCACCGCGCCCGGCCACCCTTCTTTAACTCTCTGGTTGCTTACAATATTCACATGAGGTCAGTACTCACATTATCCCCATTCTACAGATGGGGAAAGTGAGGCCCGGTGAGCTAACCTGACCATGGCACACAGCTAGTGTGGGGCAGAGGGGCCCTGGAACCCTAGCTGGTTGGTCCCTAAGCCCACAGTCCTAAACCTCTATAACCTCTGAGTTGAAATCGTGACCCACGTCCTCACTGCCTGGTGGAATAGAGGCTCCGGGTGAAGAGGGATGTGCTGAGACCCTCCAGTGAGTCTCAGAAAACCTCCGTTCTAGTCCAGACATGCAGCTTACTGGAAAGGTGCCTTTTCCCGTTGAGCCTCAGTTTCCAAATCTGTAGATGGGGGAATTGTTCCAGCCTCTCAGGGAGCCCAGCTGTCGAGGGAGCAAATGGGATTAAGGGCGTGGTAGTGCTCGTCCAGCTGTAACGTGTCTTGGAGTAAGGAGCTCCCACTGCCAGCGGGGGAATTAATTTCACGTGCCCGCACAGCTTTCCCTGCAGCTTAAAACACTGGTGCCAGGATGCTGCCCCCTTGTGGGGATCCCCAGCGCGACGCCCCAACACTCACTCGTTTATCTCCCTGCCCAGGTCACCCTCAGCTACGGTGTCTTTGAGGGAAAACTCAACGTCATTAAGCTACAGGGACCCTTCTCCCCAGAGGAGGACCCCTCCAGGTGGGTGTAAGGGCTGGAACCTTGGATGGGAGGAACGAGGGCTGAGTCTAGGCATCCAAACGTAGTCAAGATTGTGCCACTGCACTCCAACCTGGGAGACAGAGCAAGACTCCGTCTCAAAAAAAAAAAAAAAAAAGAATTGATGTTCAATTTCCTGTAAGCCTGAAGATTCCAGAAGCCATAGATTACTGCCAAATGGATCTGGAGCCACCGAGAGATTCAGGGGCATGTGGTCAGGTGCTTGGCCTCAGCTGAAGTCTCTTGATGGCTTCTCCGGCCTTTGAAGTTTCTCCAAACTATCGGTTCTCAAGTGGGGGGTGATTTGTCTTCTGGAGGACATCTGGCAACGTCTGGAGACATTTTTGATTATTATGATTCGGGGAGATGCTACTGGAATCTCGTGGGGAGAGCCCAGGAATGCTGTTAAATATTTTGCAAGGCACAGACAGCGCCACAACAAAGAATTCTCTAGCCCTAAGCGTTAGTAGAGAAACCCTGCTGCAGACTGTCTGTGGCATGCGTCCCCCTAGGAGAGTGGGCTGAGAACAGAAGTGGGGGTGACTGTCCTGTCTTTTTCTGGTCTCTCTGCAGGTTTCGCTCTCTCCATTGTCTCCTCTACCCGGATACACCCTGGTGTCCACAGCTGGTTGCCCGATGAAGCCTGAACTGCTGGGCAAAGGTTGGGCAGAGGCTTCTGGCTGTTCCTTGGCTCCCAGGGTGGTACTGAGGGCCCCTGGCAAGTGTCTTGTGATAGGCAGTTCCTGGCAGGGCCTTCCGGTGGTTGGCAAGCCCAGGATCTAGGTGGCAAAGGGCACTGAAGGCATCCCAGGCCCCTGGGAGGGGAGTTAGACAGCCCAGGGGACCAGGTGGACCAGGTGATGACCAGAGAGGCTCCAGGGGGTAGACTGTTTCAGGGGGCTGAATTGCAAAATGGCAGGGGGCACTAGAACTGGGCTGGGGCTCAGGGGTCCTAACCCTTTGGGCAGTGACATGGCCTCTGGGTGGGGCCTGGCCCTTGCCTCTGGCTCATGTCTCTCAGTCATTCCCCTGGGGCTCAAGCACTGAGCTGCCCACTCCCGCCTCCCTCGACCGGGTCCCGTCACTGAAGGGACACGGGTGGAAGGATGGCAGAATCCAGGGTCCTCAGTGGCTGCCGTTGTTGCCGACCAGTCTCGCAAAGCTCCTTGCTCTCCACCCCCTGTTCAGATGTTGTTTGGACCCTCGGCATACCCAGGCCCAGATGAAGGAGCATAGTGGGTCCTGGCCAGTCGTGATGATCCTTTGCTCATTTCCCAGCCTCCCTTGCTCTTAGGGGCTACCATAGGACTAGCTCTGGCCAGAGGGAACTAAGCAAAGCCAATAGAGACATTTCTGGGGAAGGTTTTGGAGCCCACTCCCCATCTTCCTGCTGTGAATGTGGGTGTGATGGCTGGATCTGGGGCAGCCACCTTGCTACCCATGAAGGAAAGGCCCAGACAATCACCCACAGCTATTCCCTTCTGCATCTGGTTCTGTATGAAAATTAAATGCTTATTTGTTTAAGTCTCTCTTGGTCCAGTTTTCTGTTACAAGCAGCCACAGTGTTCCTGACAGGGGTAGGGTCTTTATACCTATCTATTACAGTGGAGATGGCGGTCATTCTTGGTGGCATGATAGGATGTATGCCAAGACTGTTTTACAGAGCCTGGCACAGAGAAAGGACGGGCTCAGTGGATACTGCATGAAGATGTGTATGTGGTGTGTGTTTTTGTGGCTGTGTGGCACATGTGTGCATGATGTGTATATGTGAGCGTGTGTGCTGTGAGGTGGGGAGTGGTGCCTCCTTTTCTCTGCTCCCAGGGCCTGGGTTGGGGGAGGTCAGAGAATCAGGGAAGGTAGAATGGAGACTCAAGGCTGAGGGACTTAGCCTCAGGTATCAGATAATGGTGCCAAAGGGCTATTTGACAGCCAGGGGCAGGCACTGAATAAACGCAAGTGCCCTTGGCATTTTGGATCCCAAGGAGGTGGATGGATGAATGAAAGTGATCATAGTGAAATTTCAGGCATGGTGGCACACAGGTGGGGAGAGGAAGGTCATGTCATGCCCAGTGATGCTGGGAGTTGGGGTCACAGTGGGGCTCTGGGATGGGGAAGGAGGAGGAGAGATCCCGAGGGCCAGAGGGTCCCTGACCCAGGGAGCCAGGGCCAGGGGCTCCACCCTTGAAGAATCAGAAACCTTGTTCTGGCCACATCTGTGTTGGGGACGTCTGCAACCACTGAGCCCCTGAAGCCAGCCCCTTGTTTTCCAGGGTGCAGAGGTCCAGAGAGGGACTGCCACATGCTGTGGTCACGCAGTGAGTTGGGTGTACCCGGCTGCTTGTGCTTCTCCAAAGCCCCGTTTCTTTCTAGGCTGGCCCAGGGCTGGGTTTATGGGATGCCTTGAGTGAGGGCAGCCCCGGCCTTGCAGCCCAGTGGGGCTGGAATGGTGCCATCCACAGCCGCCGTCCTCCCCACCCACCCAGGGAAGGCTGCTGGTCGGCCTGCATTTAGACACGGCAGCAGATTTTCGGGTTGTTCCAAGATTCTGAGGGTCGGGCGGAGGGAACAGGACTGGGGCCATCTGCTGCCTCCATTGTCCCAGAATAGCTGGGGCTAGGGAGGGGGAGCAGAGTCAGCAAGGATCGGAATTGGGATGGAGGAAGGAGGGAGCCCGAGTTTAACCCTTTGGGTGTCTGCCTGGGAAGTTACGAAACTCCCTCTGCCCTGTGCTGAAATGATCCATCTGGGCCCCAGAGGCAGGGGCTAAGTGTAGGGTGGGGTGGCAAGGTTAGACCACCTAGTCTTGGCCCTGCCATGCCCCTTGGGCACGTAGCTGCCACTCAGTCTCCTCACGTTTAGCCTGAGCCCTGTCTGCCCATATTAGGGTGCATGTGGACGGGATGTCTGAGGGCCATGCATGGTCACTGATCCTTGGGCTGGGTAGCTGAGGGTGGGCCCCTATGATGACGTGGACAGAGAGTGACTCCAGATCGGGAGCCTGTCCTGGGGCAGGCATTAGAAGGAGCCTGGAGATCTCCTACAGGGGTCTGTGGCTCCCCTAGCCAGCTCCATCCCCAGCAAGGAATGTGCAGGGGCCCAAGGTAAGACTCCTCTCCTCCCAGTAACCTTTTTTTGAGACAGAGTCTCACTCTGCCACCCAGGCTGGAGTGCAGCGGCGTGATCTTGGCTCACGGCAACCTCCGCCTCCCGGGTTCAAGTGATTCTCCTGTCTCAGCCTCCTGAGTAGCTGGGATCACAGGCGTGCACCACCATGCCCAGCTAATTTTTGTAGTTTTGGTAGAGATGGGGTTTTGCCAAGTTGGCCAGGCTGGTCTCAAACTCCTGACCTCAAGTGATCTGTCCGCCTTGGCCTCCCAAAGTACTGAGATTATAGGTGTGAGCCACCGTGCCTGGCCCTGGCAATCTTTCAATAGATGCACCTGAACCTGCTGTGAGTGAGGTGGACTCCACCCCAGGAGGCTGGCAACGTATCATCTCAGCTTTGCCTTTCTGTAAGTATCAATGCCAGTGGAACTATAAACATAAATATCTACCATCAAGTGCATGCTGGGGGTCAGGCACTGTTCTCCACCTATTTGAAGTAGATACAATCATTCCCATTTTACAGATTGGGAAGCTGAGGCACTGAAGGGGAGAAGGTCCTTGGGCCGGTCACAGGTCTTCTCGGTGCCAGAGCCAAGGTTGGATGCAGCCTGGCTCTGCAGTGGTCATCTTGCTGCGGGGCAACTTCGAAGTATGGGGGAACCTCATCAGCCTGGGCTCCACCCTGCTGCCCATCTGTGGCTCTATGCCCTTAGGCAGGCGGCCTCACTGTTCACTGGCCTCATCTGTAAAACGGGCACAGCGACTCCCATGCAGGAGGCTGTGAGGCTTTGAGATGCGGCATAGAAAACTCCCGATGCGGGTTAGTTGCTCAGTAAGTAGCACTTCTCCATCCTCTCTGAGCTCATGTTCTCTGCTAAGAGGTGGGGGTAGTGGGCTGGCCATCACCTCCACTCCCTACCCGGGCTGTTATGACAGCAGCCAGCTTGCTGCTCGCGTAGTCCCCTCTGCATTGCTCACTGGCTCCTTGCTTGCCCTGGCAGGTGCTAGGTTCTCTGCCAGCACCAGTTCTTGCCTCTCCTTGTATTGCAACCCCCATCCCTGCACAGCTGGCTTGCTCTCGTCAAGCTCCCATGTCCCACCTCTTAGGGAGGCTCCCTATCCTCACCACACAGCAGCCACCTGGCGGCCATAAGTCACCTCCCCCTACAGTGACTCATAACCCATCACCCCTGCAGGCCTGTCTTCTAGGTGTCTACTCCCACCTGGCTGTTAGCTCCATGATCAGGGATCCCTTTGGTTCTGTTCCCTGCAGCTCATGACCTGGCATAGTAGATGCTCAATAAATATTTGAGAAATGAATAGAAACATAAGTGAATGGGCGTCTCAGATTTCTTCCAGCTGTCAGTGCTTTAAGATTCTATGAAAGGTACTGAAATGACTAAGGCAAGACGATGGGGGCTTTCTAAGGATGGATCAGGCTGGCAACAGCAGAATGCACCAGGCATTCTTAGTATCACCCAGGAAGCATTCTTAGTACGCGCCAGGTGTGATCCCACAGGAAGGACGCAGCACTTCCCAGGAAGTCTGCTTGCCAGAATAAATGACCCTACACCACATCAACCCTCTGGACCTAAACGCCAGTCTACAGGAAGCAGGCCAGTGCCCCATGTTAAATGACACCATGAGGGTTCAGTCTGCCACATCAACAAGGACAGTCTCACATGACGAAGGGCCGGGTTTCCTCAACAAGTAAAAGGGCATAAAGAGGAAGGGAGAAAGGACTGTTAGAGATGAAAAGAGATTTAACAGATAAAGCACCACAGGCCAGGCGCCGGGGCTCATGCCTGTAACCCCAGCACTTTGGGAGGCCGAGGTGAAAGGATCACTTGAAGTCAGGAGTTTGAGAGCAGCCTGGCCAACGTGGTGAAACCCCTTCTCTACTAAAGATATGAAAATTAGCTGGGCGTGGTGGTGGGCACCTGTAATCCCAGCTACTCGGGAGGCTGAGGCAGGAGAATCGCTTGAACCAGGGAGGTGGAGGTTGCAGTGAGCCGAGATCAAGATCATGCTACTGCACTCCAGCCTGGGAATGTATGGACCTTGTTTAGATCTTTATTCAAACAGATGAACCGTCAAAGGACATTTTTCAGGAAAATGAGAAAATGTGAAGACGGACTGCTCATTAGAGGAGCTTAAGGAATGGTTCATTTTATCAGGTGTGGTGATGATGTCCTTGTTTTTAGAAATGTGCTAATATGTGAGAAATACATTCTGAAATATTCATGGCTGAAATGATCTGATGTCTGATATTTTTGTTAAAAAGGGGCTTGAGGGAGGATGGAATGAGAACGGCAAGGTGGGGATGGCACTTCGAGCTGAGTGTTGGGTGCGTGGGAGTTCCTCAAACCAGTCCCTCTACTTCTGTAGGGGTTTTGGGAATTTCCATGCTGAAAGTAAAATGGAATAAACAGAAGTGGGTCTGTGGATATTTCATTTCTCTGGCTGTGGCCCTCCCCTTCCAGTTCCCCCCCTCCTCCATGCCCCACATTCAGGCCCAGAGAACATCTGTCTCACCAGGCACAGCTGTGCTGGCCCCACTTCCCGTTAGCCCCAAACACCCAGAGAAAGGAAAGGCAGGCCTTGACTCAACGCCAGCCCCTGCCTGATTTGCACTTGGCCTGTTGCCTGGTTTCTCAGAGGCCCACCCTGATTTCTTTGGGTTCTGAGCCCTTGTCTCAGCTGCTTTGTAACCAGGAACCCTTCCCCTGGGCACATTCCTCTCCCCACTCATCCTCCCATAATTTCTCACCTCCTCTGGCAGGGTGGGGGAGGCGGAAGTGGGGATGGGATGGGTCCCTGTGTCAGATGCTACATGGGACAATTAGGTACAAGCCCTGCTCTTGATAGGGAGTCCAGATCCCAGCTGGGACATGACTGAAAACACAGCATGTCATGTAAACAATGATAAAATGCGACCATGGGGTTCAGGGAGGGAGGACTCCATTCTGGGGGTGTTCAGGGCAGCAGCAGGAATCAGGCACATTGATGTGGGGACTGGTGTTGTGTCTGGGTCCTAGGCCACGAGGAGGTCTGAAGGAACAGAGTGTGTCATACTCTGCCTTGCAGGGAGGGCCGTGGAGACCCCAAGGAAAGATACAGGTGCTAGTTATGGTTATGATAGCTACTGTTCTCACGTGCTAATTATCTCATCTCTCAGGATAAAGGCCAGGTATGTGCCTTGTGCTGTGTCCCCACAAAACAGAAGGGGTCTCCTCTCTCCTTCCCTCCCCACATTATCCTGCCTGATTCAGCTCTGTGCCTCACAGTGTCTTGCACAGGTGCTGGGTACATAGCAGGCACTCCATGAAGACCAACTGATTATTGAGGTCAGCGTTTGAACTCAGGCCAGTAACAAAATGGCTGGATAGAATCACAGGTACTCACGATGTTTGGTTAAAACAGATCCCAGGGCTCCATATGAGACCCTCAGAAGCCAAGTCTTTAAAGAAAGGGCCAGGGAATCTGTATTTTTACCTGGACCCTCAGGAGGTCACAAGTTGCTGCTAGGTTAGAGAAGGAGGTGAGAGAGTTAGAGGGGAGTTCAGCACCTCGCACAAAGACACACAGCGACCTCCATCAACTCTTTCCTGGACTGACTAGCTGGGGGCGGGGAAGGTCAGTCTCTGTATGTGGCAGGGATCCATAGTCTAACCCTGATCGGGGCCAGGTGACTTCTGTGGTCTTGACCCCCACATGATGCAGCCCCAGTCCCTTCTTCGGGAGCAAGTTTCAGGGAGGACAATGGTCTTGTTTCAGAGACAGCTCCGACTCTGCCCAGGGAGGGGCCATATAATAAATATCCCCTCGATTTCTTTTATAAGTTGTAAGTGACCCCCATACTGTGCAAGCAGCAAAGCATGAAGGCTGAGCCCATGTGAACAAATTATTCCCCCAAACATGGTTTGAGCACCTACTGTGTTCAAGGGCTGTGCCAGTATCCACAGGGCATACAGGGATGAGAGAGATTCAGCCACCACCTCGAGCAACCTGCAGCTGGTCAGACATGGTTCATTGGTTGTTAGAAAGAAGAGCAGCCTTGAGGATAACCAGACTCTGAGTCGGTCAGTGTGCGTGTTACAGAGGAAGCCAGGGAAGTGGAGAGAACAGATATTTGATGGCAGAGGCTGAATTTGAGAACTGGCATTGAGAAGCTACGTGGCCTTGTGCATCTGGCGTTGCTCTCAGAGCCTCGGTTTCCTGATCTGAGAAATGGGAGTGGCTGCATCCCTCCCTCTATCCCCTCCCGTCCCCCGCCAGCATGTACTAGGAAAGTGCCCACCTGGCCTGGCTCCCAGGACCCGGCCTGAGCACCGTTCATTTACTCACAGACTCCACATTTGCTGGTGACCCATTACAGGCTAGGCGCAGTGCCAGACACGGGCAATAAGGATAAGAGCTGGTACGCTGGGGTCTGACGCTGGGAGAGCAAGGCAGCCACGGCTCCTCCTCTCTTGCTCCTGGGCCCCCCGCTGGGTGACATTTCCAGCTTCGCTTGCAGTGAGGGTGGCCGTGTGACTGAGTTCTGCCCGATGGATGTGCCCCACTTGCAGGCCTGGCCCATAAAGCCCTCCCCCACGAGATGATCTCCTTTCATCTTCATCCCTGGCTGGTTAGAGAAGCCTCTGGTGAGAAAAGGGCAGAGCCTGGAGACAGGAGGGGCCCAGGTCCCAGACACAGCAGGGGGAAGTCTGTTCACCAAATAGTGGCACTGAACTCTTACGAGGAACAGAAACACAGCAGCGTTGGGTCGAGGCCCTGCATTTTGGGGTGTTTGTTGCAGCAGTTACCCCGTCCTGACTAATACAGAGAGACAGACCTCGAGCAGGTACACACGAGCGGGAGTTTCAGAGTTGGTGGAGTGATGGCGCAAATAAACAGGAAGGGACCGTGGAGAATCCTTGGGGAGGATACATTATGGATTTCTTTTAAGTTCTTTTTTTTTTTTTAGACTGAGTCTCTTGCTCCGTCGCCAGGCTGGAGTGCAGTGGCGTGATCGTGGCTCACTGCAACTTCCACCTCCTAAGTTCAAGTGATTCTTCTGCCTCAACCTCCTGAGTAGCTGGGATTACAGGTGCTCACCACCACACCCACCTAATTTTTGTATTTTTAGTAGACACAGGGTTTCAGCATGTTGATCAGGCTAGTCTCGAACACCTGACCTCATGATCTACCCGCTTCAGCCTCCCAAAGTGCTGGGATTACAGACGTGAGCCACGGCACCCGGCTCTTTTAAATTCTTCTAAGATTAACGAATAAACCTTTAGCTCCTCAGTGGTCCTGGTCTTAGGCCATATAGCTTCCTTCCCTTCTCAAGCCTCGTGAAATCCCATCTCATGGGTATCAGTCACTCACTTAACTCCTCCACATTCTGGGTTTTATTCCAAGGACCCGCTGTCCAGGTTTGTCTTCAATTTCTGGGTTGGAAACCTGCCCCTTCATGGTATGTAGCCCCAGCCACCTTTCTCCTCCCTGCCCTTGCCTTCTGGATACAGAGCTTTCCGATAGAACAATATTCTCTGTCGCTTCACTTCACGGATCACCCCAAAACTCTAAGCTTTGTTCAGTATTCAGGTGAAAGCATTTCTGCACCCTTTAATACCTTTATAGAGGCAAGGTGCAGACCATGAGAATGAAAACCATCCAATTTACCAACTGGCTTGCAAGAGACATATTTATGTAGTTTAAATCCGTTTTATTTAAATCGGATGATTTTAAATTAAATTGAAATAAATTCGACTACATAAGTAATATGTTTACTGTTCCATTTATCTACAGCTGTATTACAAACCACCCCAAAACTTCATGGCAAAAAACAGCACCAACACTCATCTTTGCTGATGAATCTGCAATTTGGCAGGCTCCATGGGAGAGCTCATCTCTGCTCCATCCACCTCTGTACTGTGTTGGCTGAGGTGGCCCCAAGTGGGGGCTGGGACGATCTGAAGGCTTTCTCACCTGTCTGAGGCCCAGGTGGGGCAGACCCTGATAGCTGGGACTGGAACAGCTGGTCCTCTTGGGCCGGCATCGGGTGGGCATCATTCACTAAGGCTGTGAGGACTCTCCAGTGGCTTCTTGCAGGGTACCTGGCCTCCTACATGTTGGCTCGGGACTCTCAGCTAAGACAGCCAGGTGGAAGTCAAAGGACCTCTTATTACTTGGCCTAGGAAGGCAGACAGCATCACACCAGTAGAATCCAGTAACCAAGGTCAGTCCATATTCGAAGGGAGGGGCTTTAGACTTCCACTGTTTTATTTATTTATTTTTGAGACAGAGTCTTGCTCTGTCACCAAGGTTGGAGTGCAGTGGCAGTATCTTGGCTCACCGCAACCTCCGTCCCTCCCCCTACAACCAGGTTCAAGCGATTCTCATGCCTCAGCCTCCTGAGTAGCTGAAATAACAGGTACATGCCACCCTGCTGGCTAATTTTTGTATTTTTAGTAGAGAAGGGGTTTCACCATGTTGGCCAGGCTGGTCTTGAACTCCTGACCTCAAGTGATCCACTCTCCTCGGCCTCCCAAAGTGCTGGGATTACAGGCATGAGCCACTGCACCCTGCCCTAGACTGCCGCGATTTTAAGAATGACATTAATTTTTAAGAATTGCATTAAAAGATCATAACAAAATTTGCATTTTAACCATTGTTTTTTTGTTTGTTTGTTTGAGACAAGGTCTCACTCTGTTGCCCAGGCTGGAGTGCTGGCACAATCATAGCTCACTGCAGTCTTGAATTCCTGGGTTCAAGCCATCCTCCCACCTCAGCCTCCTGAGTAGCTGGGACTGTAGGTGCATGCTACCACACCCAGGCTAATTTAAATCTTTTTTTTTTTTTTTTTGTAGAGATGGGATCTTGTCATTGCTCGCAGGCTGGGCAAATGATCCTCCTGCCTCTCCCAAAGCAATCCTCTTGTTCTTGGTCTTTCACCACTTTTAAGGGTACAATTCAGTGGGATTGATTTTGTTCACAAAGTTGTGTGACCATCACCACAACTTTTTTGTAATGTTTAAGCATAATGTTTTCAAGGCTCATCCGTGTTGTGGCATATATCAGAATCTCATTCCTTTTTCATGGCAGCATACTATTCCACTGAATGAATATGTTTCAGTTTGCTTATCCATTCATCCATCCATGGACATTTGGCTTACTTCCATCTTTTGACTATCGTGAATAATGCTGGTAAGAACGTGGATTTACAGACATCTGTCTAAGTCCCCACTTTCAAATTTTTCAGGGCATATATCCAGAACTGCTAGATCATATGAGAATTCTATGTTTAATTTTTTTTTGTGGAACTGGTATACTGTTTTCCATAGTAGAACATTTTTTTTTTTTTTTTTTTTTTTTTTTGAGATGGAGTCTTGCTCTGTCGCCAGGCTGGAGTGCAGTGGCGCAATCTCGCCTCACTACAACCTCCAACTCCCTGGTTCGAGCGATCCTCCTGCCTCAGCCTCCCAGGTAGCTGGGATTACAGGCACGCACCACCACGCCCATCTAATTTTTGTATTTTTAGTAGAGACAGGGTTTCTCCACGTTGGCCAGGGTGGTCTCAATCTCCTGACCTTGTGATCTGCTAGCCTCAGCCTCCCAAAGTGCTGGGATTACAGGAGTGAGCCACTGCATCCAGCCACATCATTTTATATTCTCACTAGCAATGCACAAGGATTGTAATTTCTTCACATCCTTGCCAACACTTATTTTCTGTTAAAAAAAAGTTTTTTTTTTGAGACGGAGTCTCATTCTGTTACCCAGGCTGGAGTGCAATGGCACAATCTCGGCTCACTGCAACCTCCACCTCCCAGGTTCAAAGAATTCTCCTGTCTCAGCCTCCCGAGTAGCTGGCATTACGGGCGCCCGCCAACACGCCCGGCTAATTTTTGCATTTTAAGTAGAGACAGGGGTGCTCCACATTGGCCAGGCTGGTCTGGAACTCCCGACCTCTTAATCCGCCTGCCTCAGCCTCGTAAAGTGCTGGGATTATAAGTGTGAGCCACCGCGCCCGGCCTCTCGTTGTGGTTTTGATTGGCATTCCCCTAATGATTAGGGATGTTGAACAAAGTATCTTTTCAGCGGTTATCGGCCACCCGTTGTATAGCGCCTTTGGAACAATGTCTATTCAACTCTTTTGCCCAGTTTCTATTCAGGTGGTTTTGTGGTTGTCAAGTCCTGATTCTTTTATTTGGCAGCCATATAGTATTCCAAATAACAGTTGTACAGTATTCTATTGACTAGTCCTCTACGGATGGGCATTTGGATGGTTTTTCCATCACACGCTGTTCAAACAATACTACAGTGAATTTTCTCATACACGTGCTATTACGTGCAGGTGTAAGTATATTGCAGGATTGGTGGATAAAGAGAAGGTGCATTTATCATTTAGGTAGACGCTGTCCAATTGTCCTTGAGAGTGAGGGTGCCCGTTTTTATTCCCACCGGTCATGTAAGAGAGCAAGGCACAGCTATAAAACAAACACGTATGTTTTCAGCATTGTGCCAAGGTTTTTGTCTTCCTTGGGGAGGCTAATCCTACATTTCCTCATACCGATGTAAACATTGGCCTAACACTGCACTCTGTCAAGGGATTTGCAACTTAATTGCATTTGTTCATGAAACAGAATTAATATTGCATAACTTGCCATCGACAGAACTAATTTTGACCCTGCAGTATGACAAATCTATTTATGCTTTATATTTTAAAAATCCGCTCAAAGCTAAAAAAAAAAAGAGCTGCTATTTGAATACCATTAAGCTGATATCAGACTCAATTGCAACATGTCTGTCAATCCTTCCAAACGGTACAACATTTATGTTTCTCAATTCTTTCCCGTGAAAATTCATGACTGGGAATTCTTTTATCAAGAGTATCTAACAAGATAAGGGAACAACTGACATGTCAAATATGAACTCAGCCTGCACAGATTATACCATATGTGGATTCAGAGAAGCGGGCAGCAGCTCTTTACCAAGCCCACACCAAACCACACACTCCTCCACTGTAATCAAGAAAGCAAGTGAGATTGTTATGGGCACATCAGGACCTAATTAAAAGAGATAAACAGATGATAACCACATTAACACCATTAGATGAATATATGCTTGTAATGACCCAGTCACAGTTTTCAAGGAGGGGGAGGTTCTTAAGGGGCCAAAAGTCTCATAAATGAAGCACTAACTTGTAAATAAACTCAGGACAGCAAGTTCCATATGCTCTGTAAGCAACTCATGTAATATTTAGACTTATGCCAAGTAAAACAAGATGTGCAGGTGAATAAATGAGACATTCTTTAAAAAAAATTTTTTTTTGTATCCTGAAATGGAAGCTCATTACATTATTAGCAATGTGTTAAGTATTTTAGCTTGCATCATTTAAAAAAATGTCCGGTTTTTGGCAATTTATATTTTATTTTTCATTTCACATCTATTATTGTTCCATTAAAGTCCTTCATGATGTTTCTGTTTCTTTCTTTTTTTTTTTTTTTTTTTTTTT